>JARQOD010005681.1:0-46769 GCA_033576555.1 Oophaga sylvatica
CTGCATATACCGCAGGTGCCTTTGCAACATTACTCTGGGACGAGGCACTGAGATCCTGGTGTAGTGCTGCAACCTGCTCTCTTAACAATCGGTTAGTCTCCTGCTGTTGCACACTAACTTGCGCCATTTGTTTAATCAGCGCCTCCATGCTGTCATCCATGCTGTCAGACTTCTCTGTCTCAACAACGGCAGTCTTTACTCAAGACATACACACTCACAGTCTTTTCCACAACAAGTTCAGCTTTGCTGTGCAGACACTTTTTTTTTTCTCTGTGCAAACTCTATTAGGGCTATTGTCTCTTTAAGACTGCTCCAACAGACTTTTCCTTTGCTGCTGCTTTAGCCACTGTGCTGTCCCCAGCATTCTAGCACCAATTGTAACAAACTCTATTAGGGCTACTGTCTCTTTAAGACTGCTCCAACAGACTTTTCCTTTGCTGCTGCTTTAGCCACTGTGCTGCCCCAGCATTCTAGCACCAATTGTAAGCTTTTCAGGGGATATAGCTCCGGGATCGCCGTCTCGGGTAGACGGAGTGGCATAGACACAGTTCACTCACAGACAGCAATTTTGGTACAACTGGCCGCAACCAGCTTTATTGTAAGTCCACAGCAAACAAACATGAGCAAAACCAACTCATAAACCAAAATCCTGAGCCTCTCCGGCTACTCACTACACACAGATAGTTTCCCTCACTATCAGGGCCCCAGACTCTACCAGCCTGGCCCAAAACAACACATATATTCAGTATTTACCAGCGTTTGGTTTCCCGGAGACTCCTGCAGTGTCTGGAGTCACATCCAGACTGAGAGAGCTCAATGTCTGTGTTCTCAGCCTCCTACTTCTGGCTGCCTAATTAGAACCTGAGTGGCTTCAGGTTTGAGCTGCAAGCCTGTACTGAATGCAAGGTGTAGTGAACTTTCTCCACCACTAGGTTTACAAAGCCATACATTTCCCTTATACCAGTCAGCTAAGTACCTAGGCGAGATGTACCCCCCATCCAATACATACCCCTTCACTGTCTCACAATATATATATACCGTATTTTCCGGCGTATAAGACGACTTTTTAACCCCTGAAAATCGTCTTCAAAGTCGGGGGTCGTCTTATACGCCGGGTATGGCGTTTCAGAGGTGTTTACCTAGGGTCTAGGCGCTGGGGGACGTCGGCAGCTCCTCTTGTGCAGCCCCAGCAGGCTCTGTGCTGGGGGGCGGCGGCGGCGGCTCCTCTTGTGCAGCCCCCGCAGGCTCTGTGCTGGGGGACGGCGGCGGTGATTCTTTTCTTAATCCCCGGAGGCCCCGGCAGCTCCATTGCTGCGATGCGATGCGATGGCCTCCGGGAAAATGGCCGCTGCATGCTCAGCTTCAGATCTCGTCTCAAGATCTCGGGAGACGAGATCTGAAACTGAGCATGCGCCGCCCTCAGCGGCCATTTTCCCGGAGGCCACCGCATCGCATCAATGGAGCTGCCGGGGCCTCCGGGGATTGAGAAAAGAATCACCGCCGCCGTCCCCCAGCTCAGAGCCTGCGGGGGCTGCACGAGTAGCCGCCGCTGTCCCCCAGCACAGAGCCTGGGGGGCTGCACGAGAGGAGCCGCCGCCGTCCCCCAGCACAGAGCCTGGGGGCTGCACGAGAGGAGCCTCCGACACCGTCCCCAGCACAGAGCCCCCCCAGGCTGCACAAAAGGAGCCGCCGCCGTCGCCCAGCGCCTAGACCCTAGGTAAACACCTCTGAAAAGCCCACTCCCCCCACCATATGTTCCGTACCCGGCGTATAAGATGACACCCGGTGTATAAGAAGACCCCCCACACTTTTAAGACAAATTCATATTTTGACTGTAAAAGTTGGGGGGTCGTCTTATACGCCTGCATGTCATAAGAATTTAAATTAAAAAATGACCATGTTAAATTCAAATCTGTTTTTTTAAATTTTTACCGGTGTTTGGTAAGCGTTGGAAAAGGGGTAGTCTTATACGGTGAATATATCCTAAACTCTATATTTTAACAGGAAAAGTAGGGGGGTCGTCTTATACACCAGGTCAACTTATATGCCGGAATATACATATATATATAAAACCAGAGGTGTCCGAGGGATAGTCTAAGACGCCCTCCTCCTTTGACTGAGTATCATGTTGTGGGGCCATCCCTGTGGGGGATAGATAGGCCCGGTGCAACAGACTATACGGCCGATCTAGGACTGGGCACAATTTAAGTAAGAATATTTAATTAAAAGAGATTCATATTTTCCGTGGAAGAAAAAGAAGGATTTGAATTTGTGTAATGGATTGGATACTGTCTGTCTTATGGTTCAGAGACGAAAGAAAAAAAAAATCTATCAGAAATGCAGAGAAATTCCTGAGGGCGGTAGGATGAAGCCTACGCTATGGAACGAAGGTGTTAGAAAGAATAAAGGCAGGTTGATATTGAGGTAGAAAACAGAAAGTGAATTCTGATTGTTTGTGTTATGGTTATAATGAAAAAAAGAAAGTTGTCTATTACTATAACAGAGATTGGATGTTTTGTGGAAGGAACTGAGAAAGTGACAGCGTAATATGCTAGAAAAACAAATAATTAAAAATGATGATTTGGAACAAGGGGTCTCTTTGCTAGATAATAAGGTCCCTTCCCAGGAAATTAAGTCTATCCTTCCGATTGTAAGCTCTGTGCCCCTCAACCCCAGGGCACCAATATATCCTGAGTTGCCAAAAGCCAGTGCGCCCCCATCCTATGATCCTGTTTGGTGGATTTGTGATGTATGCGGGGTTACTAATCCTCAGTAGAGAGAGACCTGTTACAGTTGTGGAGCTAGGAGACCCGGAGTTGTAGTCCCAACTTTTCCCTTGGTAAACTCTGATGGCACTTATTATTAACCACCGCCAGCACCAGTCCCTGCTATCCACCCCCTCCTACTTTATTCACCCGGTCACTCTTATGGTAGTATTTAAAGATCTGGGATTTTTATTATCAAAAATTGTTATTTGTAAATTGTAGTATACAGGGGGGATGGGCACGCCGCAACAGCCATGTCTGGTAACATGGCATCAGATATGTGAAGACCAGTACCCCTCGAGCTTATAGCTTGTGATAGTACCTCTGATGCTGGACATAAGTTAACAAATTTTATCTAGGGGGAATGTGAAGGACTAAATTAAGAAAGATCAAAACTGAATGCTCCATTTTGTGCTTGTAACTCCATCTTGTGGTTTATGAGATAAATTCTGTTACATAACAAGGCTATAGTTCCTGGCCGTTATAAAGAAGTAGACTAAAGGTTATGGGCTGTAATAAAACCAGACCGCTCCAGTTTGGACAAGATATAAGATACTATTGTTCCCTTCTATGGTCACGTGGATATGACCATATATGTAGTTTCCAGTCTTCCTGTATTTTCATTGGTTAAATGTTGTAGGTGTGGTTTTATACTATTGGTTGAAGTACAAACTCACTAAATACTATAAAAGATGATGATGTAATACATGGGGTAAAATCTGTTTAGATTCTCCCAGACAGAAACACGTGTTCATTTGGTTATTTATGTTGCTAGCAACGTTCTGTGAATTTATTTGGAAATCACTAGGTCAACCGTAAAGGGTCACTTAGATCCTACCTCAACAACTGGACATTGTGTTTATGCTGCAGGGAGCCAGGGTGTGCTGGAACAGCAACCCTTAGCCACGACTACCACCCCGGCCCCCATTACATTTTGGTGTAGTTGGCAGGATTCAGATGCCTCACATTTGGAAGGTGGAGAGACCCCCTGAACAGAAAAGATGGCGGATGATGGCGCGGAGGCTGGCGATAACTCTGCCCATCGTAGGCATCCTAAGCTGAAAATGTCGCGAAAATCCGTTTGGCAGAGACAGTGGCCCGAGCCTAGGACGCATCCTCTTGTGAGCGGTGCCCGCCCGCGGTGGGCGCGGCGAAGGAAAAGGAAGCCTCACCCTTTGCACCAGATTCTTGAGGAACGAGAGGAGGCCAATGCTGAATGGTAGTGCGACCGGAGGTGGCTCCATCCTTGAACGGGTGGAGCCTGGAAGAAAACCTTGTGTGCAACTGTGTGGCGTCATTACGAGATATGGCCCCTGCACTGATGGAGCACTCGTGTATCTGATGCTGCAGCGGTGTCGGCCGCATTGAGTGGAAATGGCGGTAGGCAGGGAAGATAGCTCGTCCTGGAAGACTGTAGGGACTAGTCGATTACGAGGAGGAGAAGAGGTGGGAAAGATATGGGCAGAGCTGCGTAGTCCGGTCGTCACACAAGCGGTCTGCTAGTATATACAAATTTGCCCTGTGGGTACGGATTTATCTGGGAGTCATATACCGATGACAAGGTGTATGCTAATGTGGGCTCTGCCAAGTTCCAGCGACCCCTGCGGGAAGGTGATAGGGTAACCTTCATTAAGGAGAGAGAGCCCTGGGGCTTCTACGCGGTGGTTGTTGCCCTGTTACCTCCAGAGGATGCCCAGACTTGCATGACCGGCAGAAGCATGAGAGGGCATGGGCTCACCCACAACCTGTGCAGGACGGACAGTCAAATTACACCTCTCCCCGATCCTCAGTGCTGGGGAATGTGACACCGGAAGCGGTGCCGGAGTCACTATTGGCCGGTGAAGCACGGGCACTGAGCCCAATGATGGAGAGATGGGTCTGGAGGGGGAGTGGAGAATCTGCTGCCAGTGGGTCCTCCTGCAGAACACCATTGTTTATGGGCAGGGGCATTGAGCGGCACAATATGCTAGCCGCAGAGATGATGTGTAAAGTCTGCCCCTTGAGGAGAAGAGGGCAGGAGCCCTGCATAGCCGGAAGCCGGCGCTGGTTAAAGTTGTAGCAAGGCTACGGTGCAGTCTGTACGGCCGCAGTTGAAAAAGTTGTGTTTTGCTGGTGAGTCCTAACGTGAACTGTTTACGTGTCCGGGTCCCGGAAGCAAAGGGACCGGAGTCAAATGGACTCGTTGTTCTAGCTGGACAACCCAAGGATTGTGCCGGGTTATAAAGGACTGTGCCCATGCACTCGTGGGCTAATGTGTATTGTTGGCCAAGGGTCCATGTTCTTAAAAAAAAAATGGACTCTTATGTAGAGCATAATCTTTTTTTATATTAGTGTCATTTTCTACCGGTACCGTATGGTCGGAGACAACCATGTTTTAGGAGGGAGGCATGTAAGGGGTGTACTGGGGCTAGCTTATGCCCTGCATTCCTTGCATGCGTTCCTAATAAAGCGGGTATGTTTTGTAATGAATGGAAGCGGAGGCACAGATGTTGTAGTGCACATTTGTTTATTGCTATTTTTGTGGAACCATGGGACCATGGACCGGGGGCTCGGAAGGGGGCTTTACTATGCAAGCCCCAGACACCCGTAGTAAGACCCCTTGAACAGTATCAGATTGTAGTGTCCAGGGGACGCAGGTGCTACCTCCAGTTAGACCCTGGACATGTGGAAGCTGGCCCAGCAGAACAGGTGAACAAGCCGGGATAACAGGTAGCATATCACTAGGCAGGCGGGAAGCGGCTGAGTGGAACAGAACTGACACAGGCAGTACTGATGTCATCCTGGGTAACGGAGTGATGGACGGCTGAGCAGGATGGAACTTGCACAGGCAGCCATGGTAACGTCACAGGTAAGGAGTAGAGAGCCACTGGTAGTCTGAGAAGACAAATAGTATTAGCTGGATCCAGGCAGGACACTAGCGGAGCACGACATAACACAGGCACAACAGAACACTGAACTGGAAACTAGCAATAGGAAACACTTGTTGCTCCGGTGGCCCTGTATGGCAGAGGGGCCAAAAATAGCGCTCATTATCACACCAATGGTTAGGAGCACATTTGAAAAATGGCGCTGTCTCTTAAGAGACCGGGAGCGCACGCGCGCAACCTCAGCGTCATACCTGGAGACCTGCTGGCCGCGTGCCAGGAAGCAGGAGAGGAGCCAGAGACCGAAGCTGGGCAGCGGGGAGCAGACTGAGAGCTGGGACCCCGACGGGGACCCCGCGGAGGTACGGATGTTACAGTATGCCCCCTCTTTCAAGCCTGCGTAAAATCTCTCCAATAGGAGAGGAGCTTGGATATTCTCTTTAGGCTCCCATGACCTCTCCTCAGGACCGAAGACCTTCCAATCCACCAAAAAATAGGTCTTTACCCTTACCTTCTTCATGGCCAAAATATTTTGTATGAGACTGCATTGATTTGTTTCAAAACCTCAAAAGGACCAATGAATCAGGGACCTAATTTGTAGGAGGGCATCTTCAGATGAATGTACTTAGAGGAGAGCCAAACCTTATCTCCGGGCCGAAAGATTGGAGCATCCAGGCGTCTTTTGTCCGCATGTTTCTTCATTCGTTGTGAGGCTTTTTCTAAAGCGGACTTGGTATTACTCCACACTTTAGAGAATTCCTCCGCAAAGGTGTCTGCTGCAGGGACGCCTGAAGGCCCAGAGATGGGAAGAGGGATGGGAAGAGAGATTCCGGGTTGAAGTCCAAATACAATCTGGAAGGGAGACCTTCCAGAGGATTCACTTACTTGGTTATTGTAGGAAAACTCTGCCCAGGGCAGTAACTTGACCCAGTCATCATGATGCACATTGACGAAATGACGCAAGAATACGGACAAGATTTGATTGGTCATCTCCAGTTGCCCATTGTATTGAGGATGATATGCAGAAGAAAAGTCCAGTTCTACCTTCATTAGTTTACAAACTGCTCTCCAGAACTTCGAGGTAAACTGGACACCCCTGTCGGACACAATGTGGAGAGGAAACCCATGGAGACGGAAGATGTGCTGTATGAAATAGTCAGCAAGCTCAGGAGCAGACAGAAGACCAGACAGAGGAACAAAGTGAGCCATCTTCGAAAAGCGATCCACCACAACCCAGACAGCGGAGCAGCCAGAAGAGATGGGAAGATCCATAATAAAGTCCATAGCGATGTGCTGTCAGGGAGCGGAAGGAACAGGAAGTGGCAGGAGTCGCCCGGACGGAAGGTGCTTTGCAGTTTTGTTACGGGCATACGAAGGGCAGGCTGCGACATACTCCAGGATATCTTTGCCCATGGTAGGCCACCAGTAATAACGGGAGATAAGTTGCAAACTCTTCTTCTGAACTGCATGACCTCCCAACTTGGAAGAGTGACCCCTGTAACGAATGGAAGCGGAGGCAGAGATGGTGAAGTTCACATTCGTCTTTTATTTTTGAAGTGGAACCTCAAGAACGCGGTCCGGGGGGGCTCCGAAGGGGGCGTGACTAGTGAACCTCGGGTACCCGTAGTAAGGCCCCTCCACGTCTTTTATCGGTATGATGCCGTTCATGGATGGATTACTGAGACTTCCGGAACTCTACCATATAAAAAGACATCACTGAGACTGGATTTATCTGAACACACAGATGAAGTCCATTGCATCAAGAGGCACCATCTTGGACCACAGATCTAGTTGGATAAGTCAGGTTACAGACATTTTGACTTGTCTGACCCCTGTGTTTTCAATCATATATTCTCATACTCTTCTTGTTTAATTAATTAATAATTTATAATAATGGGCCTCCTATTATATATTATATAATTATGTGACTGTTTATTATCCGCTGCATTCACTATCTTTTTGTATATTTCTATATTTGTAGCACTATATTTAGTAGACACTGTGAGGAAGATGTGAGGAAGATACCCTCCTCCTATATGACTTTATGCTTATAAATGTTTAGTTTTTTTATTTTTCAAATTCACACTGACGATCTTGTATTGTTTTACAAAACTTCCAGCACCTTTATCACCTTTGATACTTACATTCTAATATGCCCTTTTGATACTCACCTACTTTTTTATAAACACATTATATATTCTTTGATATTTAATTAAATTAGTCACACTTCTTGAAACAAGGTTTTTTAATTTATTTGGGGTATCTATACTCTTATCTCAGCTGCGGGAGGCACCTATAGTGCTGGCTGATAATGCCTATTCCCACTCACTTAATAGAGGAGGATGTGGCTTAATGGCACGTGATGACTCTTCATGATGTAGCCGGTTTCCAGGGGAACTCGTCTTTTGTCCACAGACGCTGTTTCCGTATATACTGGGAGAGGATATCCCCTATATACACATTGATAATACCATACATCTCACCCTTGATATATCATAAACACATCATATTCAGGTTATGCTGCAGGCAGCGCACACAGTGTTGGCCGATACCGCCTTCCCCTCCAGACACGTCAGAGGGGGCGCGGCTAAGCGACACGTGACGTCTGACCGCAGTGTTCCTGGTTGCCGGGGAACACTCTCTGTTGTTCGCTGACGTTACCCTCTCCCTGATGTGCCAGGAGGAGGTGCGGTCAGAACACATGCTGCCGTCACACACCGGACTTCATCGTACATACACACCATTTTTACCGCTGGAAACGCTGATTTGTGGGATTATAAAAAGGGAACCACATGGTACAGTCACACAAACCTACCCCTAGGAGAAAGCTAACGCGAAACGCGCGTCGGGGAGCTGCACTACTGCTGACAGGTCATATGTCCTTTTCTTCTTTATGCTATATTTGCACTGCATGCACTTTATAGGTTCAGTATTAGCCACTGTGCATTGACATATAGCCAGTGACTATCTATGTACTGTAGAGTGGCAAAGGGTTGTGTAACAGACGGGAGGTATCTGGCTCGGAGATGCCTTATCTCTGTTATGTAGCACATTAGCACTAAAGGGTTGGGCTGCCCATATACATCAGCCCTGGGTAGTGGCATCACCAGAGCCGTGTATGTGGTTTGAGGACCTGTGATGACGTCACTACCACATGACCAGTCATGTGTTCTGTGTTAGCTGGGTGTCTGAGATATAAATGAGCCTACTGCTAACCACATGTGTGAGTGGCTGGAGGTGTGGAGACCTCCAGTGTGTGTGCTCTGAAAGAGACTAATCTGCTAGAGTACAAGGACTGTATATATGCCTTTTGTTACTTTGTGCCAGGGAAGGCTGTTTTTGTTTTCTGTTTTGAGCAGTTTATGAAGTCTGAATAAACTTGCTTGAAGAATCGAGTGAAGTCTCTCTCTGTTATGATTTGGTAGCTGAGGAGTGCAGGTAAAAAAGGCAATACACCAGAGCAGTTGGAATCTATGAGATTGCAGTACCCTGACTAACCACCACAACTAGAGGCAGCCGTGGAGCGTTCCTACGTTGGTCCTAGACGCCTCGTCACAGCCTGAGAAACTAACTGTACCTAAAGATAGAAAGAGGAAAGCTATCTGCCCCGGAGCAGATCCCCAAAGAACATAGAAAGCCCCCAAACATGTAATGGCGGTTAGACAAGAAGAAATACTGACACAGACAGAAAATAGTATGAGCAAACGTTGGGGCCCAAACTATCTAAATAGAAAAGGATAGGAAGGGCACTTACTGCAATCCCAAAAAACCCTGAAAAGCACCAACTCTACTAATTTCAAAAACACCTGAGATCACACAACCTCTACCACCTAAATTAGTTCTCTGGTGTAACAAAATCAAAACAGCAGCCACTGAAAAAACTGGAAAAAGCAAATGTACAAAACATAAGTGGCTGAACTAAACTGAGAAGGCAAAAGCCCCCGGAGGGGACCCTGAAGGCCCCCACAGAAGTGCAGGACAAAATGCAAAAATCAAGCACAAAAACAAAAAGAAGAAAAAGTCTTATCTGTTAGCAGGAGATGAAGACACGACACAGCAGGCTACAAAGGAAACAGGAATCAAGGATTGAGACCAGAACAATTGATCACCGGCAACCCTGATGGGAAGGCGACTCCCTTAAATAAGACCAGTCAGTAACACCTGATTCCCAATCCTCACAATCTTCACTGGACAGTCCAGTACCGCTTGTAACCACCAGAGGGAGCCTCTGCTCAGAACTCATTTCAAGTCCATTCACAACAGCTCTCCTGCTTGCCTCCGGTCGCACATAAGCGAGACCTAATCCTTACAATTGGTGGAGACGTGCGAGCAGCGTTCCCAGCAGAGAAGTGGGACTGGTTACTGCATGTCGTGGGTCAAGGCTATAGCAAGCCAGCCAGCATTGCCGGAGAAAATGGAGGACCTGCTGAAACACTTGGTCCAGGCGCAGGCACAGCAGCAAGAGACCAACAGGTTGTTGGTGCAGCAAATACAACAGAGCCAGCAGGAACAACGGCATCAGTTGCAGCTTCTGACAACTGCCATCCAGGACAGGACGAGCGCCCCAACCCCAGGTCTGGCTGATGACAACCACGTCAGAAAGGCGGTAAGACGCACATTACAGAAAATGACCCCCAGGGATGATGTGGAGGCCTTCCTGACGGTATTTGAGAGGGTCGCTGAGAGGGAAAGACTTCCCCCAGAGCAGGGGCAGAGGTACTGGCCCCATACCTGACAGGGGAGCCTCAGAAGGCGTACTACGATTTGACTGTGCAGGACGCTCAGGAGTATCCTAAGCTAAAGGTTGAGATCCTCGCACGGTTGGGGGTGACAATGACTGTCAGGGCACAGAGAGTGCATCGCTGGGCTTATCACCGGGACAAACCGCCTCGCTCCCAAATGTTTGACCTGCTGCACCTGGTCCAGAATTGGCTACAGCCAGAGTCCGCTACGCCGGCACAGATGGTAGAAAGAGTAGTAATGGATCGGTTTGTGCACTCCCTGCCAAAGCCCCTACAGACTTGGGTTGCCCAGGGTGATCCCCGGACTGCCGATGAACTGGTCGGACTGGTCGAGAGGTACCAGGGGATGGAAGGTGCTTTGGGGAAGCAGCCCATTCGTACTGGGGGTCCCAGTAGGGGGCGGAGTTCCAAAAAGGGGTGGCGCGTCCAAGGTCAAAAGGGGCGGGGCAGGTCGTGCCCAAGGTCCCTACGGGTGATTTTATCTGTTGGAGGCGTCATGGGCCAGGACATATAGCTGCGCGATGTCCCCAGACCACCGAGCAGATGGACTGCAGCATGGGACGTCGTATCTCATTCTATGCCAATCCAGTCTGCAGTGTGAATTCTTTCCCTAACAAGGGGCCTCAAGCATGTCCCATGAGGGTGAACGGTCGAGCAGTAACGGCGCTGCTGGACTCTGGGAGCCTAGTGACCCTGGTGAGGGCCACTCTGCCTCTCAATCTACTCCCGGGGAAAAAGATTGGCGTGCGATGTATACACGGCGATGTGTTATGAATGTGCTAGAGATGGTTTCTGAGCAGAGGCTCCCTCTGGTGGTTACAGACAGTACTGAACCTTTCAGCGAGGAATGGCAATCTGGGTTCACTGACTGGTTTGATATAAGGGAGGTTCCCTCCCATGATGGTTGCCGGTGATCAATTGTTCTTGTCTCAATTGTGGTTCCTGTTCATTTGGAAGTTAGCTGAGTCTTGCCTGCATCTTCTGCTATCAGATAAGATATTTTCTGCTTTTATTTTTGTGCTTGCTTTTTGCATTGTTCCCTGCACTTCTGTGGAGGTCAGCCAGGTCCCCTCCGGGGGGCTTGTGCTCCTCTCAGTTTATCTGAAGCCACTGTTATTTGTTCATTTTCTTTTTCCTGTTTTTTCAGTGGCTGCGGCTTGGTTTTGTTCACACTGAGATCTAATTTAGTGGGTGGCGAGATCGTGTGATCTCAGTATTTTTGTAATCAGAATTGTTGGATTTTTGTACGGTTTTCTGGGTTGCAGAAAGTAATCTCTCCTGTCCTATCCTATTTAGTCAGCTTGTGGCCCCAGCATTTGCTCATTCTATTTTCTGTCTGTGTTCGTGCTTTCTTCTTGTCTAACCGCCATTACATGTTTGGGGGCTTCCTATTTTCTTTGGGGATCTGCTCCGGGGCAGATAGCTTTCATCTTTCTGCCTTTAGGTGCAGTTATCTCTCAGGCTGTGACGAGGCATCTAGGATCAACGTAGGAACGCTCCACGGCTACCTCTAGTTGTGTGGTTAGTTTAGGAATCTGCAACCCATTAGTTACCAACATCTCAGGTGTTCGGAAGCCCGGCTGTTGTTCCTGTCCTTCTCAGCTACCTAACATAATAGTAACACCGGCCAAACTGAAAATTATATGGTACTCACAGAAGGGAAAAATAGTGTGGAAAGAAAAAAGTTGTCAGAGTTGTCAGAGATTTTTTTTTACTGTTTGTTGCATTTTTTCACTCTTTTTCTCTGGGTGCTGAGGAGGATTTTTTTTTTCTCTCTCAATGGAGTTTGCACAGTTGTCTGGCCGTGTGGATCAGCTTGCCACTGAGGTTCGGAGTATTGCTACCTATCTTGCTAGGTTGCCGGTTGTGGAACCTAGGATTCCCATCCAGATTTGTTTTTGGGGATCAGGCTAAATTTCTGAATTTCAAAAATAACTGTAAGTTGTTTTTTTTGCCTTAAAGCCTAAGTCCTCAGGGAACGCAGCACAGCAGGTTCAAATTGTCATCTCTCTCCTGCGCGGCGATCCTCAGGATTGGGCTTTTTCCCTGACACCTGGGGATCCTGTTTTGAATGATATTGATGCATTTTTTCTGGCTCTGGGGTTATTGTATGATGAACCTAATGTCACTGATCAAGCTGAAAAAACCTTGTTGGCATTAAATCAGGGTCTTGAAGACGCTGAGTTGTACTGTCAGAAATTCCGAAAGTGGGCAGTCCTGACCAAATGGAATGATGATGCTTTGGCAGTCCTTTTTTGGAAGGGGCTGTCAGAGAATGTAAAGGATGTTATGGTGGGATTCCCTGCTCCCTCTGGTCTCAATGATTCTATGTCATTGGCTATTCAAATTGACAGACGTTTGCGTGAGTGGAGGTATGCGTGAGATAGTGTTGCCTTGTGAGCCAGCTTCTGAGCCCATGCAGTGTGATAGAGTGACTTCTGGGACACAGCGTCATGAGTTTCGAAAGCGCAATGGGATATGTTTCTACTGTGGTGACGCCTCTCATGCTATTTCAGTCTGCCCTAAGCGGGGAAGACGTTTTGCACGCTCAGTTGTCTTGGGTAGTGTTCAGACTAAATTTCTGTTGACTGTTACCCTGATTTGCTCCCTGTCCACATTTTCTGCTCAGGCTTTTGTTGATTCAGGAGCAGCTATTAACCTGATGGATTTTGACTTTGCCAAACGTTGTGGGTTTCCCATGATACCCCTGCGGAAGTCTATTCCCCTACTGGGCATTGATTCTACCCCTTTGGCGGAGAATAAACCCCAGTTTTCTACTCAGGTGATAGAGGGTTTATCAGATCATCAGGAGAGTTGCAAATTTCTGGTGCTGTATAATCTGCATGACATTATTGTACTAGGTTTCCCTTGGTACAGTCTCATAATCCTGTTTTGGATTGGAAATCTGTGTCTGTGACCAGTTGGGGCTGCCAATGTGTTAATGCCGACACTCCTGTTTTTTCTGCCTCTCCCCAGTCTCAGGATGTTCCTGACTTTTTGACTGATTTTTCGGATGTATTTAGTGAAAGTAAATCTGCATCCTCACAAAAGCTATGATTGCGCTATTGAATTAGTGACTGGTGGTAAATTTCCTAAAGGTTGCCTTTTTAACTTGTCTGTACCTGAACACGATGCTATGCGATCTTATATCAAGGAGTCATTGGAGAAGGGTCATATCAGACCATCCTCTTCACCCTTGGGTGCCGTTTTTTTCTTTGTGGCCAAAAAGGATGGTTCATTGAGGCCGTGTATTGATTATCGTCTCTTGAATAAGATCACTGTGAAGTATCAATATCCGTTACCCTTGATTTCTGACCTGTTTTCTAGGGTGAAAAGTGCTAGTTGGTTTACCAAGCTTGACCTCAGGGGGGCGTATAACCTTATTCGCATTAAGCACGAGGATGAATGGAAGACGGCGTTTAATACCCTAGAGGGGCATTTTGAGTACCTAGTGATGCCCTTTGGGCTCACTAATGCTCCTTCCGTCTTCCAATCCTTCATGAATGATATTTTCAGGGATTTTGTGGATAAATTTATGATTGTTTATTTGGATGATATCTTGATTTTTTCCAATGACTGGGACTCTCATGTGAAACATGTTCGGACTGTGTTCCAGATTTTGATAGAGAATGCACTGTATGTGAAGGGATCAAAGTGTCTTTTTGGCGTACAGAAGGTCTCATTTTTGGGATTCATTTTGTCTCCGTCTGTTATTGAAATGGACCCGGTCAAGGTTCAGGCCATCTGTGATTGTGTCCATCCTACTTCATTAAAGGCTCTTCAGAGATTTTTGGGTTTTGCCAATTTTTATCGTAAATTTATTGGTAATTTCTCCGGTATTATTAAACCATTGACTGATTTGACCAAAAAGGGTTCTGATGTGGTGAATTGGCCTCCTGAAGCAGTCTCTGCGTTTCAGGAACTTAAGCAGAGATTCACTTCTGCTCCTGTTCTGCGGCAGCCTGATGTTTCTCTGCCGTTTCAGGTGGAGGTTGATGCCTCTGAAATTGGGGCAGGTGCCGTTTTGTCCCAAAGAGATCCAGAGACCTCTAAGAGTAACCCTTGTGCCTTTTTCTCTCGAAAATTTTCTCCAACTGAACGTAATTATGACGTGGGTAATCGGGAGTTATTGGCCATGAAGTGGGCCTTTGAAGAGTGGAGACATTGGCTGGAAGGAGCCAAACATCAGGTGATGGTCCTCACGGACCATAAGAATCTGTTTTATCTCGAATCAGCCAAGCGACTTAATCCTAGACAGGCCAGGTGGGCCTTGTTTTTCACACGATTTAATTTTGTGGTTTCTTTTCTTCCTGGCACTAAGAATGTTAAGTCGGATGCCCTCTCGAGGAGTTTCTTTGCGGACTCTCCTGAGTTATCTGATCCTTCTGTTATTTTGAAAGAGGGTGTAGTTCTTTCCGCCATCTCGCCCAATTTGAGACTGGCCTTGGAAGGGTGTCAGGAGGATAAACCTGAGTGCTGCCCTATTGGGAAATTGTTTGTCCCAGACCAGTGGAAGAAGAGTGTGATGTCTGAGATTCATTGTTCCGCGTTGGCCGGTCATCCCGGGATTTTTGGTACAGAGACTTGGTGAGTCGGTCCTTTTGGTGGCCTACTTTGTCTCGTGACGTCAGGGAATTTGTGCAGTCCTGTGGGACTTGCTCTCGCTCCAAGCCTTGCTCTCGCTCTAGTGGTTTGTTAATGCCATTACCTGTGCCCAAGAGGCCATGGAGCCATATCTCTATGGATTTTATTTCCGACCTCCCTGTTTCTCAGAGAATGACCGTTATCTGGGTAATCTGTGATAGGTTTTCCAAGATGATACATCTTGTGCCATTACCTAAGTTAAATAAACAAGAAAGGCAACCTCACCGTGTCCTCTTGGTATAACTCAGTCCGTCTTGCAATGTTATGGGTCTCCAACCAATAGCCGTGACTAAGGCTTCATATAAGAAAATTAGTAATGGTGAGTCCCAAGAATAATAAAATCCTCAAATTTATTGAAAAAAGATTAAAAGATCATACAGGTTGGGGATACATAGATGTATCCCCAACCTGTATGATCTTTTAATCTTTTTTCAATAAATTTGAGGATTTTATTATTCTTGGGACTCACCATTACTAATTTTCTTATTACCTAAGGTACCTTCCTCCTCCGAATTGGTGCCTTTGTTCCTTCAGCACGTGGTTTGGTTACATGGCATTCCGGAGAACATTGTGTCTGACAGAGGAGTCCAGTTTGTTTCCAGATTTTGGAGGACATTTTGTTCTAAACTTGGTGTTCAATTATCTTTCTCCTCTGCTTCCCATCCTCAGACCAATGGACAAACCGAGAGAACAAACTAGACCTTGGAGACTTATTTGAGATGTTTTGTGTCTGCTGATCAAGATGATTGGGTCTCTTTTTTGCCTTTGGCTGAGTTTGCTCTTAATAATAGGGCTAGCTCTGCCACCTTGATGTCTCCATTTTTCTGCAATTTTGGGTTTCAACCTTGATTTTCTTCGGGACAGGTGGAGGCTTCTGTCTGTCCAGGTGTTGACTCTGTTGTGGAGCAAATGCAGCAGATTTGGGACCAGGTAGTGGAGAGGTTGTCTCTCTCTCAGGAGAAGGCCCAACGGTTTGCCAACCGGCATAGGACTGATGGTCCTCGGTTTAAAGTGGGGGACTTGGTTTGGTTGTCCTCAAGAAATATCTCTATGAGGTTTGCATCTCCAAAGTTTAAGCCTAGGTTCATTGGACCTTATAAGATCATGGAGATTCTTAATCCTGTTTCCTTCCGTTTGCTTCTTCCAGGGACATTTAAGATCCATAACGTGTTCCACAAGTCCTTATTGAAGAGGTTTGTCGAGCCAGTGGTTCCTATGACTGCGCCTCCTGACCCTGTTTTGGTTGAGGGCAATCTGGAGTATGTGGTTGAGAAAATATTGGATTCTCGTTTTTCTAGACGGAAACTCCAGTATTTGGTTAAGTGGAGAGGTTATGGTCAGGAGAACAATTCTTGGGTGTTTGCTTCGGACATCCATGCTAGGAGACTGATCCGTGCCTATCACCGAGCTCATCCTGATCGGCCTGGTTGCACAAGTGAGGGTTCGGTGACCCCTCCTCAAGGGGGGGGTACTGTTATGAATGTGCTAGAGATGGTTTCTGAGCAGAGGCTCCCTCTGGTGGTTACAGACAGTACTGAACCTTTCAGCGAGGAATGGCAATCTGGGTTCACTGACTGGTCTGATATAAGGGAGGTTCCCTCCCATGATGGTTGCCGGTGATCAATTGTTCTTGTCTCAATTGTGGTTCCTGGTTCATTTGGAAGTTTGCTGAGTCTTGCCTGCATCTTCTGCTATCAGATAAGATATATTCTGCTTTTATTTTTGTGCTTGCTTTTTGCATTGTTCCCTGCACTTCTGTGGAGGTCAGCCAGGTCCCCTCCGGGGGGCTTGTGCTCCTCTCAGTTTATCTGAAGCCACTGTTATTTGTTCATTTTTTTTTTCCTGTTTTTTCAGTGGCTGCGGCTTGGTTTTGTTCACACTGAGATCTGATTTAGTGGGTGGCGAGATCGTGTGATCTCAGTATTTTTGTAATCAGAATTGTTGGATTTTTGTACGGTTTTCTGGGTTGCAGAAAGTAATCTCTCCTGTCCTATCCTATTTAGTCAGCTTGTGGCCCCAGCGTTTGCGCATTCTATTTTCTGTCTGTGTTCGTGCTTTCTTCTTGTCTAACCGCCATTACATGTTTGGGGGCTTCCTATTTTCTTTGGGGATCTGCTCCGGGGCAGATAGCTTTCATCTTTCTGCCTTTAGGTGTAGTTATCTCTCAGGCTGTGACGAGGCGTCTAGGATCAACGTAGGAACCCTCCACGGCTACCTCTAGTTGTGTGGTTAGTTTAGGAATCTGCAACCCATTAGTTACCAACATCTCAGGTGTTCGGCTGCCCGGCTGTTGTTCCTGTCCTCCTCAGCTACCTAACATAACAGCGATGCAAAGGACTACCCTATGGCCAGAGTGGACATTGAGACTGCGCAGGGCACTGAGTCCCATGAAGTCGGGGTTGTAAGGGACTTATTGCACCCTATAATTATAGGCCGGGATTTTTGTTTGTTTTGGGATCTATGGGGAAAATCTGCTGAGGTCACTAGCAAGACTAGGGAACCAGTAAGCCCTAATAAGGTATCGCCATACCAAGAGGAAGACAGGTTTCCTTTTTGTGTCCTGGTAGGAGATGAGGAAGAAGTGTCTCCTGTATCAGACATTCCAGAGTTAGGGTGGCCAGTGAGAATTTTGGGACTGCCCAACACAGAGACCCAACTCTGAGGGAAGCCTTCAACAATGTCACTGTCATTGATGGGGTTGCACAGGAACCAGGGGCAGACACCAGATTTCCATATTTTATGCTGAGTGGGGAGCTGTTGTATCGGGTCAAGAAAATAAGGGAGGAGTTGGTGGAGCAGTTGATAGTGCCCAGGTCCTATAGACGGAAGGTGCTGGACATGGCCCATTCACACATCTTGGGGGGACACCTAGGGGTAGACAAAACACAGGAACGGATTATTCAAAGATTCTACTGGCCTGGGTGTCACCGGGAAATAGTAAACTATTGCAGGTCCTGCGCTACATGTCAGTTAACTGCCCCTACCTCTCATTTCCAGAGCCCCCTTGTGCCATTGCCCATTATCGAAGTGCCATTTGAGAGAATTGCCATGGATTTGGTCGGTCCCCTAGTTAAATCAGCCCGAGGCCATCAGTATATATTAGTCATCCTGGACTATGCTACACGTTATCCGGAGGCAATTCCCCTGAGAAATTCTTCAGCGAAGAGTATAGCCCGCGAGTTGGTCCATGTGTTTTCCCGGACAGGCTTGCTGAAGGAGATCCTGACTGACCAGGGGACACCGTTCATGAGTAAAGTGATGAAGGAGTTGTGCAGGGTCCTGCAAATTTCCCAGTTGAGGACCTCGGTGTACCATCCTCAGTCAGATGGCCTTGTGGAGAGATTCAACAAGACCCTAAAGAGCATGCTAAGAAAAGCTATAGAGAAAGACGGTAGAGACTGGGACTGTCTCTTACCATACCTGATGTTTTCCATTCGTGAAGTTCCACAGGCCTCCACGGGGTTCTCACCGTTTGAGTTTCTGTATGGCCGACATCCGCGAGGTCTCCTGGATATCGCCAAGGAAACCTGGGAAGCCGAAGTTACGCCCCACCGAAGCATTATTGAGCATGTGGCCCTGATGCAACAGAGGATTGCGAAGGTGATGCCAATTGTGAAGCAACACCTCCTCCAGGCACAAGAAGCTCAGGCCAGGGTCTACAACCTATCAGCCAGAGTGAGACAGTTCAATCCGGGAGACCGAGTGCTCGTGCTAGTTCCGACGGTGGAGAGCAAGTTCTTGGCCAAATGGCAAGGGCCATATGAGGTGATGGAGAAGCTGGGTGAAGTAAATTATAGGATTCACCAACCAGGTATACCATGTCAACCTCTTCAAGCCATGGCATGATAGAGAGTCAGCTTTAACTCCGTGCTTGCTGGGCCACTCAGAAGGTGACGTTGAAGGGGTTACAATAGCAGAGACACTATCAAAGGACCAGAAACAGCAATGCCGGAAATTGCTCCAGAAGAACAGGGACCTGTTTTCAGAGTTGCCGGGGTGCACGAAGATCATAGAGCATGAAGTCCTGACAGAGCCACATGTGCGGGTGAACGTGAAGCCCCTTCAAATCCCTGAGGCCCGTCGAGAAGTAATCTCCAAGGAGGTGGAGCGTATGTTGAAGCTCGGAGTCATTGAGGAATCCAAAAGCGGTTGGGCGAGTCCTATTGTCCTGGTCCCAAAACCTGATGGAGAATGGAGATTCTGCAATGATTATCGGAAACTGAATGAGGTCTCCAAGTGCGATGCATATCCCATGCCATGCGTTGATGAGCTCATCGAAAGACTTGGACCCGCCAGGTACATAACCACCTTGGATTTGACGAAGGGATACTGGCAGATTCCCATGGCCCAGGAAGCCAAGGAGAAAACGGCATTTTCAACACCAGACGGATGCTTCCAGTATGTCCGGATGCCGTTTGGCCTGCAGGGAGCGCCAGCTACCTTTCAGAGAGCCATGGATAGGATCCTAGCACCCCATAAGCAATACGCCGCTGCGTACCTGGATGATATCGTTATCTTCAGCCTGGACTGGAGAGTCATCTGGGAAAGGTCCAAGCAGTGTTTGATGCTCTAAGGGAGGCAGGGTTTACAATAAACCAGAAGAAATGTGCCTTGGGGAAAGAAGAGGCCAAGTACCTTGGATATGTAGTAGAACATGGTGGAATAAAACCCCAAATCAATAAAATCGAGGCGATTCAAACATGGCCAAGACCATTGTCCAAGAAGCAAGTGAAAGCCTTCCTGGGGATTGTGGGATACTACTGGAGGTTCATCCCAAACTTCGCTACGAGGGCTGCCCCTCTGACCGATCTGCTGAAAGGGACAAAATCACTGATGGTTAAATGGTCCGAAGAAGTAGAATTGGCCTTCCAAGAAATGAAAGGGGCCCTGTGTAAACAACCTGTCCTGATAGCCCCAGACTTTAAGAGTTTGTTTTCAAACAGATGGCTTAGATGTCGGATTGGGAGCAGTTCTGTCACAAGAGATACATGGGGAGGAGCATCCGGTCCTTTACCTGAGCAGTAAGCTATCTTCGTGTGAAAAGAATTACTCTGTCGTGGAGGAGTGCTTGGCCATAAAATGGGCAGTGGACACATTACGGTACTATCTAGTGGGACGGAAGTTTAGATTGATATCCGACGATGCCCCACTCCGATGGATGAGGGAAACCAAGGGTAGAAATGCAAGGGTCACCTGCTGGTTCTTAGCCCTGCTGGACTTTAGTTTCCAGGTAGAACACAGGGCAGGGAAGCTACACGGTAATGCTGATGCCTCTCAAGAATCCCTTGTCTAGTGGGAGAAAGTGCCAAGCCCCACGGCTTTAGGCAGAGGGGGAGATATGTAGAGTGGCAAAGGGTTGTGTAACAGACGGGAGGTATCTGGCTCGGAGATGCCTTATCTCTGTTATGTAGCCCAGTACACATTAGCACTAAAGGGTCGGGCTGCCCATATACATCTGCCCTGGGTAGTGGCATCACCAGAGCCATGTATGTGGTTTGAGGACCTGTGATGATGTCACTACCACATGACCAGTCATGTGTTCTGTGTTAGCTGGGTGTCTGAGATATAAATGAGCCTACTGCTAACCACATGTGTGAGTGGCTGGAGGTGTGGAGACCTCCAGTGTGTGTGCTCTGAAAGAGACTAATCTGCTAGAGTACAAGGACTGTATATATGCCTTTTGTTACTTTGTGCCAGGGAAGGCTGTTTTTGTTTTCTGTTTTGAGCAGTTTATGAAGTTTGAATAAACTTGCTTGAAGAATCGAGTGAAGTCGCTCTCCTGCTTGCCTCCGGTCGCACATAAGCGAGACCTAATCCTTACAGTACACATGTACTATATTGTGATTTCACTTTCATGCTGGCTGTATGGCAATTTAGGAGGAGCTGCACTATTGTTGTAAGGTTATGAGTTCCTCATTTTTTATTCAACATATGCACTTACTGCACCTTATATGTGTATCACTTGCTGTTTTTGTACTTACCTGTGGCCAGTGGACACCTATGTACACATGTACTATACTCTGATTCCACTGTTTTGCTGGCTATATGACGGCATAGTAAGGGGACATTATTAGACCTTCTGGACACATACATATATAAGTGAGTGTTAATATCGACTACTACACTACTTATTGATACTCAGGGATGCACATATTCTCTATATTATTGTGTACAGGCAGATTATTTTTTGGATCACCTGTCTGTACATTTAGACCATTGTGGCATGTTTGGAATGTATCTTTTTTAACTGTTTTTAACACATTTTGTTTCAATAAAGTCTGTTTATATTATGGCAATACTTCTAGTATTTCTCTTTTGATAAATAATTTACCATTGAAGTGCCATCTCTTTAGGCTTTATACAAGTTTTGGATAAGTAGTTTTAATTCGCCTGTGTATGTATCGGTGCATCGCTGGCTTTAGAGTTACTGTTTACCAATAAGGGACTGTGCACACGTTGCTTTTTTGATGCGTTTTTTCATGCTTTTTTCTCATGCGTTTTTGTCAGCTAAATAAAGATATGTTATTTAACAAAAAAAAAAAAAATGAGTAGTTACAACCCCGTTCATGCAACCCGCCTACCATTAAAAAAAGTGCGGGGCCTGGCAGTCAGCCCACGGCCGTCCGGGTACCTGGGGCCCGTAGCAGGTGGAGGGGCCAGCCGCCGCTGGGTACCCGCGCCCGTTGCTCAGAGTCCGGTACCAGCGCCGCAACTGGCCTCCCCGTCCCGCAGCTCAGGTCCGGCGCAGCCGGCATACTTCCTCTCCAGTCGCGCGCTCGGAGCTCAGGGCACCCGCTTCCTCTCACGCAGCGCCGCTGGATGACGTCATCATTCAGCGGCGGCGTGCAGAAGTAACGCGGGCACTGACAGGTAGATGTGAGGTGTGTGTGTCTGCCTGCGTGTATGTAGTGCGGTGCTTTGTGTGTGTGTATGTGAGAGTGCTGCGGTGCTGTCTGTGTGTGGTGCTGTATGTGTGATGGTGGTGAGTGGAGGCAGTGATGGTGGTGAGGAGGCAATGATAAAGATGATGGGGAGGCAATGATGATGATGATAATGCGGGGGGCAATGATGATGATAATGGGGAGGCAATGATGATGATAATGGGGAGTCTTTCCACAGCGCCCTATCCTGAGACGTAACAGTGCAGAATGCCACACAGTGCAGAGGAGAGCTCCATATTTTGTATGGAGCATTACATGGGGACCAGTATCCTGTATGGAGCTGTTAGGATTTGAACCTGTGAACCATGGCTTGCTGGTCTGTTCCCTTGCTGTGGAGCTATTCGGAACTTGAATAACTTCAGCCTGAAACCATATGAATTTCGTCTGGGATAGAGATCATCACCTGCCCTGCTGATTGTTCCCGCCCTGATTGAGACTGATTGGATAGAGATCATCACCTGCCCTGCTGATTGTTCTCGCCCTGATTAAGATTGATTGGACCTGCTATATATACCTGGCCCTGTGCAGCTTCCTGTTGCTGAGTATATTGTGGTGCTCAATCTAACTGAGTGAAGCATTATCTGAGCTCCTGATCTGGAAGGTGTTCTGCTGGCGCTTTCGTGTCTCTTGTGGAAACCCTGCTGTTCCTACCTCAAACTGCTATCACCTAAACGTACTTGGTGCTTGTGTGTGATCTTGGCCGGCCAGTGCTCGGGCGGGCTCCGGCATCTGCCGACATAGTGAACTTCCACCGCCATATACTGCACTACCAGAAGTCTTTCCACGGTCCGGTCATCTGCACACTTCTGCTCCGGCCACTGACCTCCAGTCCAGTATCGCCAGTAACGTGACAGAATACTCAGCCTCTCAAAAATGGAGGCCGCTGGAGCAGAAACTATGGAGACACGTGTCAGAAAACTGCAGTGTGCAATGTCCAGTCTGCACACCGAACAGATGAATGGAAAATCACGGATGGACGCATTTATTGCACAAAGCGATCATAATGTCCAGAATCACCAACAAGCTATCCAAGATCTGCAGAATGCGGTACAAGTGTTGACTGCTCGAATTACACAGCTAGAAGGACAAGCTTCCGTCTCAGCATCTGCCTCGCCCCCCAAGCTACCACCTTTTCGTTTTGGCGGTGATCGAGATAAATTTCGTGGATTTTTGAATCAATGTTACCTGTTCTTCGATACACATGCTAATCAGTTCCCGACTGATAGGTCAAAGGTGCTCTGCATCATTATGCTGTTAACCCACAAAGCGATCGCTTGGGCTGATCCTCTGAACGAGTTTATTCGAGCGATGCAGCAGACGTTTGATGACCCAAACCGTGCAGCTACCACTGAATCAACGTTGCTGGCATTACGACAAGGCAAACGCCCCGTCGCAGAGTATGCTATGGAGTATAGGAGGTGGGCTGTCGACACTGAATGGAATAATGCAGCAAAAGTAACTTTCTTTAAAAGAGGACTTTCTAGTGCAGTAAAGGACGAACTTGCCCGTGAGAGACCCCTTCGAATCTGGATGATTTCATCAAGCATTGCATCGGGTTGACACCCGTCTGTCTGAACGACGACAAGAGAAGTGGACCTCCATGAATCGTTCAACAAACTCTTATAACTCCTCCCTGCCATCGGTCACTAAAGAAGTGCCTAGCCGGAATTTCCGAGATACAGAACTAGAGCCAATGCAAGTGGATGCGATCCAGAGACGAGCGAGTGCAGAACGAAGAGAACAGAGATTTAAAGAGAATCTATGTCTGTACTGCGGGGAAGCAGGACATTTTCTTATTAATTGTCCAAGTCGTCCCACAAACCGTTCAAGAAAGATGGTGGCGGCTATAATGGATCCTGATTCTTCTGACGAGGAGTCTTTCACCTCAGAGACTGATTACGCTAAAGATGAGATCCAGTCCATATCATCCATAGTTCCACCTACCAGGAAGGAGAGCCGAGAATCCCATTATTTTGTAACTATCAAACTGAAGGTTAACTCCCAGTGGATCACCGCATCAGCCATGATCGACTCTGGGGCCAGCGGGATGTTCATGGATTCTGCATTTGCTCAAAATCATGGCATAGATGTGCAGAAAAGATGTTCACCTATTGTGATGGAGACGGTAGATGGAGTTCCACTGAATTCGGGGCCAGTGGATCATGAGACAGGACTTTTGGAGATCTATATTGATCTGCAGCATCGTGAGATGTTGACATTCCTAATTATTTCTTCTCCACATTTTCCCATCATTTTAGGTTTGCCCTGGTTGCATTAGCACAATTCTACATCGATTGGAAGATGAAAAAGATCAGTTTCCCCGAAAGGGAAGTCCAGACGGAGGTTCCAAGTGAATCCACATTAGAAGCAGTTCAGAATCCAGAATTGCCTCAGCTACCAGCGGTGTATGAAGATTTCTTGGATGTCTGTGACAAGAAGGGAGCGGATACACTTCCCCTGCATCGACCATACGACTGCCCAATAGAACTACTCCCGGGGCGGCTATACCGTTTGGAACTATCTACCCTTTAGCGGGTCCTGAACTCAAGGCTCTCAAAGAATTTATTGATGAAAATCTAAGCAAAAAATTCATTCGTCCATCATCCTCGCCCGCTGGAGCACCTATATTCTTTGTTAAAAAGAAGGATGGAACATTACGGCCAGTAGTGGACTACAGGGAGCTTAATAAAGTCACGGTAAAAAATCGTTATCCTCTACCGTTGATCCTGGAACTCCTAGAAAGAGTACAAAGTGCGAAGATCTTCACTAAGTTAGATTTACGTGGGGCATACAATTTAGTACGTATAAAGCCTGGGGATGAATGGAAGACAGCTTTTCGTACCCGATACGGACACTTTGAAAGTCTAGTGATGCCCTTCGGACTCGCTAATGCTCCAGCTACCTTCCAGCACCTGGCAAATTTTATTTTCCGAGACCTGTTGAATCAGTTCATGGTCGTTTATCTAGATGACATCCTGATCTTTTCAAACTCTATGGAGGAACATCAGACGCATGTAAGACAAGTGCTACAATGGTTAAGGGAGAATTCGTTATATATTAAATTAGAAAAATGTGAATTCCATCAAGAAGAGATTCAGTTCTTGGGATATGTCATTTCACCTCAAGGATTACGGATGGATGCTAAGAAAATGCAAGCTATCACCGAGTGGCCTATCCCTAAAAATGTGAAAGAAGTTCAGCGTTTTGTGGGGTTCGCCAACTTTTACAGATGTTTTATTAAGAATTTTTCAGAAATCGTGGTACCCATCACGCAACTAACAAAAAAAGGAGCAAAATTCATCTGGACACCCCAAGCGCAAGAAGCGTTCTTTCGTTTAAAAAGGAAATTCACAACAGCTCCCATATTACGCCATCCTGACCCTGAATTGGCTTTTATCATCGAGGTGGATGCTTCAGACTGTGCGGTCGGCGCTATCCTCTCTCAGAGGACAGGGAAAAGAAGTTGCTGCATCCATGTGCATTTTTCTCACAACATATGTCTGTAGCCGAAAAGAACTATGACGTGGGAAATAAAGAATTGCTCGCCATCATATCAGTATTCAAAGAGTGGAGACATCATCTCCAAGGGGCTGCACAGCAAATTTTGGTGTTGACTGATCATCGCAATCTAGAGTTTATCAGGTCTGCAAAATGCCTCTCTCCTCGGCAGACCCGTTGGAATCTGTTTTTGAATCAATTCAATTTTGTAATTTCATATCGACTAGGCTCCCGTAACAAGAAAGCAGATGCATTATCCCGAATGTTTTCAAGCGAGGCTAACCTTGTAACAACACCGAAACCCATTGTGGCAGATACTAAGATCTTGGGAGTAATACATGATGGAGATTTGCTGGAAGATTTGAAGGCAACATACGAAACAGACTCGTTTCTCTCACATCCATCAGGGGACGTGCATCTGTTTTTTAAAAGTCAAGTATGGACTGATGGTCAACGACTATATGTACCAGAAGCAGCTCGGTTAAGAGTCCTACAACTAGTGCATGATTCTAAAATTGCAGGACACAAAGGGACACAGAAAACGCAGGAGTTTTTGTCACGTTTCTTTTGGTGGCCAAACTTTCAAGAAGACGTGAAGAAGTACGTTAATTCCTGTGACATCTGTGCCAGATATAAGACTCCACGTGCATCCCCATGGGACAATTGCAGCCTCTCGCCATCCCAACACGACCGTGGGGATCGATTTCAATGGACTTTATAGTAGATCTACCAGAATCCAAGGGAAAGACATCCACTCTGGTAGTAGTGGATCGACTTACAAAAGCAGCGCATTTCATCCCGTGTTCAGGTCTGCCTTCAGCAAAAGATACAGCTGATCTGATAATTTGCAATGTTTTTCGCCTCCACGGAGTGCCGGATGAAGTTGTCTCAGATCGAGGTGTGCAATTTACATCTAAATTTTGGCGCAGTTTATGCTCAGCGATAGACATCAAAGTACGATTGTCAACCGCTTGCCATCCGCAATCTAACGGCCAGACAGAACGTACAAATCAGACGCTGGAGCAGTATCTTCATTGTTATATTTGCCATCTGCAAGATGACTGGGTAGATCTGCTGCCATTTGCGGAATTTTCATATAACAATTCACAGAATGCCTCTACGAAACAGACGCCCAAACATCCTTCCCAAAAATCCTGCGGCACCATTAATACCAGCAGTCGCAGAAAGAATCTCTCTGCTACAGCAAAATCTGAATGTTCTGAAAGACACTCTAAAGGAAGCTCAGGAGAAATATAAAAAAGCGGCCGACATGTATCGGAGACCCACTCCCACGTTTAGGATTGGAGATCGAGTGTGGTTATCCACTAAGAATTTGAAATTGAAGATTCCTTCTCCTAAATTAGGACAAAAGTTTGTGGGACCATACAAAATCAGTAAGATTGTGAGTCCGTTGGCCGTACGTCTACAGCTACCAACATCAATGAAGATTCATCCTGTTTTTCATGTGTCTTTGTTGAAAGCCGCCACAGCCAATCCATTTCCAGAACGATCCCCTCCGCCTCCCGATGCAATTGAAGTAGACAGTGTGGTGTATTGACACCTGATGCAGCTAGGGGGCGCTGTGTATGGCCCTCGGGATATGCATGGAGACATGTCATGGATGGACGGTATGTATCGCAGAGATGGGTAGCTCTGTGATGGAAGCCTGGATATGTTTGTTCAGCAGATCTACTGCTGAGAGTTGTGCTATGTATTGGGAGGCTTCCAGGTGACTAGGAGAGCTGGGTGGGTCCAGTCACCTACAAACCCACTCAAGGGGTATGTGTTTGAATACCTGGGATAAAACCTATATATAATAGTGTGTTTGTGTAAAGGACCTGTGATGAGGTCATGACCAGGTGACCTAACCATGTGATCCTGACCTCATCTGTGGGTGGGGTTACACCTGTAAAAGCCAGTGCTGTGCACATGAGAGGAGAACGTGGTGGAGGCAGGGAAATGTCTCTGATGTCTGTCTCAAGGGAGTCTGGCTGAGACGAGTGGAGAGTGTGTCCTGCACAGGGCTGCCTGGAAGGTTCCTGGAAGGTCTGCCGGTGTTGGAAGATTCCTGGAAGCACGTGGTGAGACTTAGAGCTTGGTAGCCAGGGTGTTGGACTGGGGTATAGCACCCGGACAGGACACATGTGTGTGCAGAGCCTGTGACGGTCTCACACTGAGAACCATGCGGTTCTATTGAGTTTGGCTGGAGTCAGCCTGGAAAGGACTGTTTTGTTACAGTGTGTCGGTGCTGCAGAAGCGAGTCCAGACCACCCAGGAATGGCACCTGGCGGTCCCTGCTGGCTTGCAGCCGCTTAGTTAAGCCCGTCCCATGCAAGGGTGAGTCTGGAATCAGTGATTATCCAGGATGGAATGCATTTATGTTTTGTTATGCTTTGTTACCGGATTTAAAGAGACAGTAAAATAGTGTTTTTTCGGACATAATGCCTGTGCGTTGCCTCATTACTGCGTGCCCAGCCTCAGCCTACCAGAGCGAATCCCTACAATTGGTGCTCGAATGCGGGCATACGCAGTGAGGTCAGGCTGTTTTTTTTGTGGATGTTTTTTTACTCTGCATAACAAAACCGAAGGTGACAAGCGGCTGGCTGTAACCCGGTGGGGTTGCGAAGGGGACAAGCGGCTGGCTGTGACTCGTGGGGTCACGAAGGTGACAAGCGGCAAGACAGCGCAGCGTGCAGAGTCTGGTGGTAGCAGGAGCTACAGTGACTTGCAGCAAGAGGTTCTGCAGGAGCTGCAGTAACAGCCATAGCAGCTTATGAGCAACATCCGGAGGTGTTGGTGGTTCGTGGCTGCAACGGGAAGGGGCAGTACCTGCACGAGCTGGTGTGGGAATAGGACAGTGTGAATCAGTCACACAGACTCTTAAAGGGCCAGTAACAGCCCAAAAGAGATAAAACTGCACTGTGGGGGTTGTGCTTAAGAAAACTGTGGGGGAGTCCACAGGGTGTATCCCAGAGTGGGGTGGTGGCCAAAAAGGGGCGGTAACCCACCAGCAGGGATGGGAGGTAAAAAGGGAGTGGAGTATCCCAACGGAAAAGGGGAGGCGACATCAGATGGTTGCCAGGGGCAATCGCGTTATGTATGTCCAGTCTGTCATTTGAATTACCCTCCAGGTGATCGGCTTTGTGTGTGTAACCTGCTAATGAATGGTGAGGAGGAGGTACACGGACTGGTCGATTCAGGAAGCTCGGTGACCCTAGTGAGGACTGCACTTGATAACTTTATAACCACAAGAAAGATCAAGGTCACCTGCATCCATGGGTCCACTAGAGACTATGTAGAGGTCTGTGTGATTATAGAGACGGTCGGGAGCAGTAATAGCCTTAGGGCAGCTTTGGTTCCAAACTTAGCTTGTCCCGTGGTTATAGGCGGGACTCTAAACTGTTCTCTGACTTGTGGGACAGGGGAGTTCCTATACAGCCGCTGAATGGAGGGATCTGTACGGTTGGGGCAAGGTGTATTAGCACAGTAACTCCTCCCAAAGTGGACGGGTCTAACCAACTCGGTGACGTAGCAGACGGTGACACCAGTGGAAAGGGTGCGGCTACCCAACTGACAGACCTGAAGTCTCGTGACGAGTGCCAGGTGGGATGTGACTCTGACTCCGAGGGTGACTGTGACTCTAATAGAGCAAGGGAGTACAGTAAGGAAGGGCCCCACCAGGAGAAAAAATCCTCCCGTCGTCGGAGACATAAAGGGCGCAAGGCGCCGGAACACAGTGTATGTACTGAGGATAGTAATACAGAAAAACCTGTAACTGAGGCGAGTGTGCAAGAAGTGAGTACGCTTCCAGACCTGAAGAGCCGGAGAGGGTGGAGCCTCAAGAAACATTGACGAGGTCAGATACGGAAGGCGCTAACGCTATACAGTTGGAGCAGGTGCGCCACCTGGAGGCCGAGGTTGCGGCCATAAAGCGGAACATCGCTAAAAAGTTGTCTAGTGAGAAGCAAAGGTCTGCTGAACTAGAGACCCTTAAAGAGCAGATCCAACAAGAAAGGGTCCTGAGACGAATAATTGAGCACAGAATGGAGGAGCTGGAGAAGGAAGTCTCTAAGCTCAGAGAGGCCCAAGTGAAGCATCAGCAGGAGCTTCTCCGGAGGGAGGAGGAGTGTCGCTGTTTGGCAGAGGAGCGAGATAAAGTTCTCCGTATGCTCAAGATACAGGAGGAGACTGGTGTCCAGCTCCAGAAATCTACGGGAGAAGAAATCCAGCAGGGGAAGTGCCATGCAGATGGCAACACAAAAGAGATCGAGGTCTTGGAAAACCGTACTAACGCCCAGGACGAGGAGGTACAACAGTCTGTCCAAGAAGGTGACGGGTCCGTTTTCAAGTGTGTAATAGAGATACCCGAAGACAGGCGAGAAGTGTGTGCCATTGAGGAGGTGCATGAGGCCTTTAGGAAGGCAGTAGAAGCATGCAGTGTGAACTGGGTGCCAGAGATGAAACAGTTGGTCATACTGTCGACTAGGGAAGTCACGATGAAGCGAGTGGCTATCCTGAGGGACATGCACATACATTGTCTCCGCACGAAACAGGTGATCCTGTTGAGAAATAAAGAAGCCGCTCGACGTCTGGAGCAAGCAAGAAAGGCTCAAAATCAGATTGGCTTGATGGAAGACATCATTCAAGTGCCCAGAGGTCTGGTGAAGAAGGTCATCGGAAGACTCGGGAAAATAATGCAGGAGATGGTGAATAAGTCCGGTGTGACGAGAGTCAGGATTCCGGCTGATGACGAAGTCCAGGTAGTGGCTAAAGATGGGATGGTTCCGTTCCTCGTTGTCGGATCCAGGAGAGCCTTGAGAATATCCGGATGCTCCTGGAGTATCGTGTGTCCTACCTGAGAGAAGTAGAGCAGTTACGACTTGAGAGGGACCAGATCAACAGAAACCGGCAGGAAATAGAAAGAAGATGGCCTCCACCTTCAACCCGTGGTATTGAGAGGAGAAGAGGTAGAAGTAGTGATGCCTCAGTTAGCTCAGTGATGAGTGACCTAAGTAGTAGAACCTATAGTGGGAAAAATGAAAAGGACACAGACCAGACAGGACGTAGTGGTGCAAGAGAATTGCAAAACTGTACTGACCGCTGGGGATGCGGGTGGTCTGACAGGGGGGCGTCAACAACAAATGTGACAGAGTCGGAGGACGGACGCCTAAAAAGGAGATCAGTGGCAGGGCCCGACTTAGAGAGACGGTGTGACTGGCAGAGTCGACCGAGAAGGGTCTCTGGTCGAATAACAAGTGTTCAACCCCTCAAGTTTGAACAGAGGGGGGAGGTATGTGGTGTAGTGACACCTGATGCAGCTAGGGGGCGCTGTGTATGGCCCTCGGGATATGCATGGAGACATGTCATGGATGGACGGTATGTATCGCAGAGATGGGTGGCTCTGTGATGGAAGCCTGGATATGTTTGTTCAGCAGATCTACTGCTGAGAGTTGTGCTATGTATTGGGAGGCTTCCAGGTGACTAGGAGAGCTGGGTGGGTCCAGTCACCTACAAACCCACTCAAGGGATATGTGTTTAAATACCTGGGATAAAACCTATATATAATAGTGTGTTGTGGTAAAGGACCTGTGATGAGGTCATGACCAGGTGACCTAACCATGTGATCCTGACCTCATCTGTGGGTGGGGTTACACCTGTAAAAGCCAGTGCTGTGCACATGAGAGGAGAACGTGGTGGAGGCTGGGAAATGTCTCTGATGTCTGTCTCAAGGGAGTCTGGCTGAGACGAGTGGAGAGTGTGTCCTGCACAGGGCTGCCTGGAAGGTTCCTGGAAGGTCTGCCGGTGTTGGAAGATTCCTGGAAGCACGTGGTGAGACTTGGAGCTTGGTAGCCAGGGTGTTGGACTGGGATATAGCACCCGGACAGGACACATGTGTGTGCAGAGCCTGTGACGGTCTCACACTGAGAACCATGCGGTTCTATTGAGTTTGGCTGGAGTCAGTCTGGAAAGGACTGTTTTGTTACAGTGTGTCGGTGCAGCAGAAGCGAGTCCAGACCACCCGGGAATGGCACCTGGCGGTCCCTGCTGGCTTGCAGCCGCTTAGTTAAGCCCGTCCCATGCAAGGGTGAGTCTGGAATCAGTGATTATCCAGGATGGAATGCATTTATGTTTTGTTATGCTTTGTTACCGGATTTAAAGAGACAGTAAAATAGTGTTTTTTCGGACATAATGCCTGTGCGTTGCCTCATTACTGCGTGCCCAGCCTCAGCCTACCAGAGCGAATCCCTACAATGGACAGGAACAGTTTGTGGTGGAAAAGATCTTGGATTCCCGAAAACACAGAAATTGTTTACAATATTTAATCAAATGGCAGGGCTACGACACAAAGGAAAATTCATGGGAACCAGTAAGCAACGTCAATGCTCCTCGTTTGATTAGACAATTTCATCAGCGGTATCCTGCAAAACCTGGGCAAGTTGCGTCCAGAGGCCGCCGTTAAGAGGGGAGTATTGTTAGGATTTGAACCTGTGAACCATGTCTTGCTAGTCTGTTCCTTTGCTGTGGAGCTATTCGGAACTTGAATAACTTCAGCCTGAAACCATATGAACTTCGTCTGGGATAGAGATCATCACCTGCCCTGCTGATTGTTCCCACCCTGATTGAGATTGATTGGATAGAGATCATCACCTGCCCTGCTGATTGTTCTCGCCCTGATTACGACTGATTGGACCTGCTATATATACCTGGCCCTGTGCAGCTTCATGTTGCTGAGTATATTGTGGTGCTCAGTCTAACTGAGTGAAGCAAACTGGAGTGATCCAGGGGCTTTGCTGGCAGTGTGCTGCTGAATTTCTACTGCGGTATCTGTATCGGCAGTCTGGACTGAGGATGTTCATAAAGAATACGATCCATGTGGTGGTGGAAGGTGGTGAGAAAAACAACCTGGTGTACGTCGTTCGTGACCTGTTGAGGGAAAGGCTGGAGCCCATTGTCAGGATATCTACAGCGTCAATGAATTCCGGAGTCAAGGTACATATGATGTAACCTTTGTGAATGAGGGATGCTGTTTGACCGTCTTTGAATGGCTAGAAGTAATGAAGGTGATCCATGCCTGGAGGGAGTGCGGGTGGAGCCCCTGTTTGGGCACATGGAAAAAGTGGTGACTGTGACTGTGTACAACCCCTATACAGAAGTAGCACTACTGGAGCAGTTCCTGGAGCGGTACTGTGAATACGTGAAGGGAGGGGAGAAGCAGAAAAATGTCTTGGGCATTTTCAACTGCAAGTATGTGTTTCGGGTGAAATTGAAGAAGGACCCAGGTTGTTTGGGAGGTTTCACCCACCCACCAGCGAACTTTTCAGTGGCAGGTCATAGGGGCTTCCTGTCATACCCAGGGCAGCCACTATACTGCAGGAGGTGCTTTCAGTTCGGGCACCTGCTAAACATGTGTAGCAAGGAGTTGGTTTGCCGTAATTGCAAGCAAGAGGGTCATGTGGCGGCTAGGTGTCCGATGCCTCGTGAATGTGACAGGTGTGGCAGTTCAGAGCACCTGTATAGAGACTGCCCGTTTGGTGTGCCGAGGAGGTCAACTAGTGAGGAGGAGGAAAGAAAGAGACGTGAGGAGGAGCGGAGGCGGGAGGAAGAAAGGAAGAGAGAGGAGGAGGTTAAGAGGCGGGAGGAGGAGAAGAAGCGGAGGGAAAGCGAAGTCGCCGCGCTTCAAAGCGTTGTGAGGGCACCACCCACTCCTGCTGAGAGACGGAGGGAGAAGCGGCAGGAGGACAAGGAGGCTGAGAGAAGGAGGGAGAAGCAACAGGAGGAAAAGGAGGACAAGGAATTTTGGAAGGCCATAAGGCGAGAGGAGCGTTCATGGCCTAAAAAAGAAGTAAAAAAATAAGTCCCAGTCGCTGAATCATGGTCAGAATGCCTGATGGATTTCGATATATCTGTGGCAGAGGAGGAGGCTGAGGTTTTGGTTCATGAGTCTGATCCGAAAAATATTGGTGCCTTCTCCTCGGAAGAGGACTCAGGAGGGTTAAAGTGTCACAGGGAGGGTGGTGGGGAAAACAAGACATTGAGGTGGTGGAAGAAGGAATGGCCCAGAGGAAGACTGGGCAGAAAAAGGCACGGGTGGAGGAGTATATGGAGGCCAGCGGCTCAGAATGCTGCTGGCACAAATGGTGGAGGAGGACACTGGCGGTACTGGTTAAGTACGTTTTACTTTTCCAGTAGCCAGGTAGGGTTTTTTTGTGTACATAGCTTTGCTCTTTAAGCAATGGCTATCTGTTTTTTTGTGTGTTTTATGTAATGTGTGTCAAGTTATATCTGTAGGTTGTTTTTGTATTTTTTTTCCTTTTTTGGCTTCTTTGGACAAGTGTTTTTTTTTTAAGCTTTTTGTTTTGTGTTTAGTATGGGTGTTAGAATTATATCTCAAAATGTGAGGGTTTTTAAAAATAAGTTGCGGCGTGCGGCCATTTTTGAGTTTTTTGCAGCGCAAAATGCGGAAATTTTTTGTTTACAGGAGTGTGGGATTGTGGATGGTGTGAAGGGGAGTGAATGGCCTCATGGTGCGTCTGTGTGGTCAGGGAGTGCATGTAATAGAAATGACGGTGTTGTTTTTTTGGTGAAGGGGCGTAATGTGAGTTTGTGGGACTATATGGTGATTGAGGTTGGGAGATGCGTGTTAGCAAATTTTGAGTTTAGAAATATTCGTTTTAGTGTTATTAATGTGTATGCTCCTGTGGAAAAACAGGAGCGTAAAGTTTTATTTGAAAAAATTTAGTTTTTCATTCCAGGTAGAGTGCCTGTTGTGATTGTGGGTGATATGAATGTTGATGTGGGAAAGGTGAATGTGGATGTGTCAAGGAAAGAGTTAATGGACATGGTGAGTGATTTTGGTTTGAGGGATATGCAGAGGGAGTGTAAAGTAACTCCATTGTTAAATACGTTTTGTTTCTGAGAGTGGGAGGGTGGCATCTAGACTGGACTATTGTTTTGTTTCAAAAAACCTGATTGCTGTTAGTTATGTGAGTCGCACAACACCAGGGCTTTGGGGTACTCGGCACCGAGCCCGTTGATTTCTATGGGGGATGTTACGGAAGCTCCAGCTCGGTCCGTGGCCCTGGGCGCTCACTATAAATGGGGAATATTTACAGGGGATTAAATGTTCATGTAGTTTGTCGTGACGCCACCTGTAGTACCTGGTCAGGGTGACCAGCGCTGCTGTGCAGGTCCTCTGGGAGGGATGGTATTGTGCAGCTTGGTGTAAAGTCTCCTACAGGTGAGACTGTGTCCTCCCAGGGCAGGTAGATGTAAGGTAAAGCATTGGTGCAGAGAGATGTAGCAGAGTGGAGTGTGCGTCGCTGGAAGAATCAGGGAAACAATTCTGTTGCAGTTTCAAGGTTTTACTCACAGTCTGTCGGATCCATACAGATACCAGCCGGGTACTGTGTCCTTCCAGTGAGCAGTCCAGCAACCCTCAGGTAGATTGGTCACACTTCCAAAGACTCCTTTTATGTTCCTTTCCGGCCTTTCTAAATCAGTGCTACTCTCCCTTCTTCTTTGCACTACGCCACCACAGAGCCCTCAGATAAGACAGTATTAGGCCCTTTCAGATCACAGAGCACGACCCGATGTCTTTGGCCCTTGACCTCTTCTGAATTTCTCTGAGGTAAAAGATCACCGTCCGATGTCTGCACGTACTTGACCACTAAGCTGCCTCCTGGTGAGATTATGGTGGCAATGGCAATGCCACCTGAAGTGACCAATGCCTACGGTTTTACTAGTGGAGCTGAACTTTCCCACTAGTCTAGGGACCGTTCCCTGAAGTCGGCCTGGTCCTCTTTTGCAATGGGCTACGACTTGTAAGATCGTCTCTGCCCAGGACCCGTTCGCTCTCTCAGCACGGCTCTCTGAGGTAAACTCAGAAGAGCTGCAGGACAGCCCAGTACCCACCCTGGCTGCCTGACTCAAACTGAAACTCTAATCTAACATGCTGCAGCCTAATGCTGCAACTGACTCCACCCACCCAACTCTACACCCTTTACTAACCAGCCTGAAGCTCAGCACTGGCATGATGTGTGTGGATGCGTGATGGAGTCAATGGGGTGCTTCCTCCTTACCTGAGAGTCAGGTGTCACACCGCTGGGTGCGATGCAACATCTCTGTGGCGACTGGACCCTCAGGGGCCACATTCCCCCCTGGTTAAACACAGCACTCCCGGGCTGTAATAGAGTAAAGATGTTACATAAGAAACATACAAAATTTTTATAAATGCTTAGCAAAACAGTATAACATTTTCAAACGCATCATCCCTTTTTGGGAGGCACTACAGGTTAAACGTTGCAAGAAAACACTTTTAATATTTACTTCACAGTTCAAGTAAACATATACTTGTGGAGGACCCGCTTCAAACCTCCAACGGTGGTCTTGGGTGGGCTGCAAGACATAACTGACTTTTCCAGCAGTCCTCACCTTCGGCCACACCAAACGGGTTTTAAACTTCTGAGGTAATTAAGTGAAACCAAGATGAGGCACCGAAGTGCTAGCTATATACAGGGCAAGTTTTTGGGCTAGCAGTGTTCATAGCCACCAGTTCAGAAAAACAATATTAAAGGCAATCACCCCTCCGGGTTATGGCAACATTTGCATGCTATATACATTAATACACTATATACATTTGTAGAACCTGTCCTGTTTTTCTCATTTACTTGGTAGTATGACACCTGGTGGCTGTGCAAGCACAGGACCATTCCTATTCATGGGCACAGTGCCTAGCACCAGGGTCATTGACTCCACCGCTGGTGTCCGTATGACTGGTGCACACTGGGCTGGTGGGGGTGTCAGGGGTTCCAGCAGGGTGTCAGCATCTGCAGCAGGGATATCATCGCTGGTTACCTGAAGAGCCGATTCACTCCGGTCCTCTAGGCCGCAGGGCCGGCTTCCTCCTTCATCCCTGCCGGGGGACAGCTTTCCTCTGCTACAGGTACGGTGTCTGGTTCCGGGGTGAACCGGCATTCTGGTCCGGGTGAGGCCTCCGCAGCCTCCTCTCCTGTCGCCGCGTCCTCGGCGGGGTTAGGTATGGCTCCTTCCGGATCAGCCTTCGGCCAGATCTCAGACTCTGCTTCAGGTGGCGCCGGTGGCAGACGCGCGGGCGGTGTAGGGAGCGGTCGGCTCTGCTGCAGCCGCAGCTCCAGAGCCCTCCAGCTTCGCTCCATTTTCTCCACTTCAGCGCGGTGCCGGGCCAGATACAGCATGGCAGCATCCACTCTTCTTCAATGGAGAGGATCAGCTTCTCCAGGTCACAACGGATCTCTTCATCAGGAGGGGCCCGCTCTTTGGTATGGATGGGGGTTTTCTCTTCCTTCTTCTCCCACCATGGGGAATTAGGAGGCAGAACTCCATCGCTGATGGACATGTCCGGAGATTGCAGTAACATTTAGGATAGGCGGACATTTCTTTCGCGCCACTGAGTGAGCACACCCACGAAAGCACACCCTCCTTCACCAGCGCCTCAGGGCGCGAATATGGCGGCAAATAATGGCGGCAAAGTCACAAAGATGGCAAATACAGTCTTTAGCACAAAACAGTCCAATTCAGGCACACAGGACTCGCTTATAACGAGCTTCGGAATCCTGTTCGTGACGCACGTACCAGGGCTTTGGGGTACTCGGCACCGAGCCCGTTGATTTCTATGGGGGATGTCACGGAAGCTGCAGCTCGGTCCGTGGCCCTGGGCGCTCACTATAAATGGGGGATATTTACAGGGGATTAAATGTTCATGTAGTTTGTCGTGACGCCACCTGTAGTACTGGTCAGGGTGACCAGCGCTGCTGTGCAGGTCCTCTGGGAGGGATGGTATTGTGCAGCTTGGTGTAAAGTCTCCTACAGGTGAGACTGTGTCCTCCCAGGGCAGGTAGATGTAAGGTAAAGCATTGGTGCAGAGAGATGTAGCAGAGTGGAGTGTGCGTCGCTGGAAGAATCAGGGAAACAATTCTGTTGCAGTTTCAAGGTTTTACTCACAGTCTGTCGGATCCATACAGATACCAGCCGGGTACTGTGTCCTTCCAGTGAGCAGTCCAGCAACCCTCAGGTAGATTGGTCACACTTCCAAAGACTCCCTTTATGTTCCTTTCCGGCCTTTCTAAATCAGTGCTACTCTCCATTCTTCTTTGCACTACGCCACCACAGAGCCCTCAGACAAGACAGTATTAGGCCCTTTCAGATCACAGAGCACGACCCGATGTCTTTGGCCCTTGACCTCTTCTGAATTTCTCTGAGGTAAAAGATCACCGTCCGATGTCTGCACGTACTTGACCACTAAGCTGCCTCCTTGTGAGATTATGGTGGCAATGGCAATGCCACCTGAAGTGACCAATGCCTACGGTTTTACTAGTGGAGCGAACTTTCCCACTAGTCTAGGGACCGTTCCCTGAAGTCGGCCTGGTCCTCTTTTGCAATGGGCTACGACTTGTAAGATCGTCTCTGCCCGTTCGCTCTCTCAGCACGGCTCTCTGAGGTAAACTCAGAAGAGCTGCAGGACAGCCCAGTACCCACCCTGGCTGCCTGACTCAAACTGAAACTCTAATCTAACATGCTGCAGCCTAAGGCCCCGTTCACACATTGCGGTTTTAGATGCGTTTCCGCTGCGTTTTTAACGCAGCGGAAACGCATCCAACCCGCAGCACAGTGCACTACCAATGTAATCTAATGGGAACCGCATGTCTGCTGTGCACATGCTGCGGATACAAAGCGCGGTTTAGCCGCGTTTTATTTTCCGCAGCATGTCAATTCTTTGTGCGGAACTGCAGCGGTTCCGCGCCCATTGACTTGCATTGAGTCTGCACTTCCGCAGCAAAACCGCAGATCTAAAAAAGATCTGCGGGTTTGCTGCGGGTGAAACCGCTGCAGTTCGGGAGGAGGGAAGTGTGTGGGCGTGCGTGGGCGTGTATAGTGTGCGGCGCTATGTGTGTGGGCGGTGCGTGGGCGTGTACAGTGTGCGGCGCCGTGTGTGTGGGCGGTGATTGTGTGCCGGTGTCTGCGTGATCGGTGTGCGGGGCTGTGTGCGTGATCGGTGTGCGGGGCTGTGTATGTGCGGCGGTGTGCGGGGCTGTGTGTGTCTCCGTGTATGCAGGCATCGTCGGATGGGACTACAAGTCCCATCCGGCGATGCCTGCTACAGTGACTGACACATTAGCCAATGATGGGACAGTAGTAGTCCCATCATCGGCTAATGTGCTGAATGAAAAAAAAAAAATTACATGACATACAACATATAACATACATGACATATAACATATAACATACACATGACATACAGAACATATAACATACATGACATACAACATATAACATACATGACATACAGAACATATAACATACATGACATATAACATACATGACATACAGAACATATAACATACATGACATACAACATATAACATACATGACCTACAGAACATATAACATACATGACATATAACATACACATGACATACAGAACATATAACATACATGACATACAACATACATGACATACAGAACATATAACATACATGACATACAACATATAACATACATGACCTACAGAACATATAACATACACATGACATACAACATATAACATACACATGACATACAGAACATATAACATACATGACATACAGAACATATAACATACACATGACATACAACACATAACATAGAGCACATACTCACCTCTTCCCCGACGTCATCGATCTGTACTGCTCTGCCGCCGGTAGAGAATGACGTCACTACAGTTCATTCTCTCACGGCAATGCTAGGTGAGAAAATTCCCACGCAGCATTGCCATAAAGTGAGAGAATGAACTCAGTGATGCACTGCAGGAGCCATTGTCTCCTGTCAGTGCATCACTGGGAGGCCCTACAGAACAGTGGCATCACCTGATGTCACCGTTCTATAGGGGAGACCGTCGTGGGACCCTCGTTATTAATTGGACTGCGTCGGACAGGGAGTATACGGTTGTTTATTTCGCTCTCTCAGCACGGCTCTCTGAGGTAAACTCAGAAGAGCTGCAGGACAGCCCAGTACCCACCCTGGCTGCCTGACTCAAACTGAAACTCTAATCTAACATGCTGCAGCCTAATGCTGCAACTGACTCCACCCACCCAACTCTACACCCTTTACTAACCAGCCTGAAGCTCAGCACTGGCATGATGTGTGTGGATGCGGTGATGGAGCCAATGGGGTGCTTCCTCCTTACCTGAGAGTCAGGTGTCACACCGCTGGGTGCGATGCAACATCTCTGTGGCGACTGGACCCTCAGGGCGCCACATTCCCCCCTGGTTAAACACAGCACTCCCGGGCTGTAATAGAGTAAAGATGTTACATAAGAAACATACAAAATTTTTATAAATGCTTAGCAAAACAGTATAACATTTTCAAACGCATCATCCCTTTATGGGAGGCACTACAGGTTAAACGTTGCAAGAAAACACTTTTAATATTTACTTCACAGTTCAAGTAAACATATACTTGTGGAGGACCCGCTTCAAACCTCCAACGGTGGTCTTGGGTGGGCTGCAAGACATAACTGACTTTTCCAGCAGTCCTCACCTTCGGCCACACCAAACGGGTTTTAAATTTCTGAGGTAATTAAGTGAAACCAAGATGAGGCACCGAAGTGCTAGCTATATACAGGGCAAGTTTTTGGGCTAGCAGTGTTCATAGCCACCAGTTCAGAAAAACAATATTAAAGGCAATCACCCCTCCGGGTTATGGCAACATTTGCATACTATATACATTAATACACTATATACATTTGTAGAACCTGTCCTGTTTTTCTCATTTACTTGGTAGTATTGACACCTGGTGGCTGTGCAAGCACAGGACCATTCCTATTCATGGGCACAGTGCCTAGCACCAGGGTCATTGACTCCACCGCTGGTGTCCGTATGACTGGTGCACACTGGGCTGGTGGGGGTGTCAGGGGTTCCAGCAGGGTGTCAGCATCTGCAGCAGGGATATCATCGCTGGTTACCTGAAGAGCCGATTCACTCCGGTCCTCTAGGCCGCAGGGCCGGTCTTCCTCCTTCATCCCTGCCGGGGGACAGCTTTCCTCTGCTACAGGTACGGTGTCTGGTTCCGGGGTGAACCGGCATTCTGGTCCGGGTGAGGCCTCCGCAGCCTCCTCTCCTGTCGCCGCGTCCTCGGCGGGGTTAGGTATGGCTCCTTCCGGATCAGCCTTCGGCCAGATCTCAGACTCTGCTTCAGGTGGCGCCGGTGGCAGACGCGCGGGCGGTGTAGGGAGCGGTCGGCTCTGCTGCAGCCGCAGCTCCAGAGCCCTCCAGCTTCGCTCCATTTTCTCCACTTCAGCGCGGTGCCGGGCCAGATACAGCAGGGCAGCATCCACTTCTTCAATGGAGAGGATCAGCTTCTCCAGGTCACAACGGATCTCTTCATCAGGAGGGGCCCGCTCTTTTATATGGATGTGGGGTTTTCTCTTCCTTCTTCTCCCACCATGGGGAATTAGGAGGCGGAACTCCATCGCTGATGGACATGTCCGGAGATTGCAGTAACATTTAGGGTAGGCGGACATTTCTTTCGCGCCACTGAGTGAGCACACATCCACGAAAGCACACCCTCCTTCTTCACCAGCGCCTCAGGGCGCGAATATGGCGGCAAAATGGCGGCAAAGTCACAAAGATGGCAAATACAGTCTTTAGCACAAAACAGTCCAATTCAGGCACACAGGACTCGCTTATAACGAGCTTCGGAATCCTGTTTGTGACGCACGTACCAGGGCTTTGGGGTACTCGGCACCGAGCCCGTTGATTTCTATGGGGGATGTCACGGAAGCTGCAGCTCGGTCCGTGGCCCTGGGCGCTGACTATAAATGGGGGATATTTACAGGGGATTAAATGTTCATGTAGTTTGTCGTGACGCCACCTGTAGTACCTGGTCAGGGTGACCAGCGCTGCTGTGCAGGTCCTCTGGGAGGGATGGTATTGTGCAGCTTGGTGTAAAGTCTCCTACAGGTGAGACTGTGTCCTCCCAGGGCAGGTAGATGTAAGGTAAAGCATTGGTGCAGAGAGATGTAGCAGAGTGGAGTGTGCGTCGCTGGAAGAATCAGGGAAACAATTCTGTTGCAGTTTCAAGGTTTTACTCACAGTCTGTCGGATCCATACAGATACCAGCCGGGTACTGTGTCCTTCCAGTGAGCAGTCCAGCAACCCTCAGGTAGATTGGTCACACTTCCAAAGACTCCCTTTATGTTCCTTTCCGGCCTTTCTAAATCAGTGCTACTCTCCATTCTTCTTTGCACTACGCCACCACAGAGCCCTCAGACAAGACAGTATTAGGCCCTTTCAGATCACAGAGCACGACCCGATGTCTTTGGCCCTTGACCTCTTCTGAATTTCTCTGAGGTAAAAGATCACCGTCCGATGTCTGCACGTACTTGACCACTAAGCTGCCTCCTGGTGAGATTATGGTGGCAATGGCAATGCCACCTGAAGTGACCAATGCCTACGGTTTTACTAGTGGAGCTGAACTTTCCCACTAGTCTAGGGACCGTTCCCTGAAGTCGGCCTGGTCCTCTTTTGCAATGGGCTACGACTTGTAAGATCGTCTCTGCCCGTTCGCTCTCTTAGCACGGCTCTCTGAGGTAAACTCAGAAGAGCTGCAGGACAGCCCAGTACCCACCCTGGCTGCCTGACTCAAACTGAAACTCTAATCTAACATGCTGCAGCCTAAGGCCCCGTTCACACATTGCGGTTTTAGATGCGTTTCCGCTGCGTTTTTAACGCAGCGGAAACGCATCCAACCCGCAGCACAGTGCACTACCAATGTAATCTAATGGGAACCGCATGTCTGCTGTGCACATGCTGCGGATAAAAACGCGCGGTTTAGCCGCGTTTTATTTTCCGCAGCATGTCAATTCTTTGTGCGGAACTGCAGCGGTTCCGCGCCCATTGACTTGCATTGAGTCGGGCACTTCCGCAGCAAAACCGCAGATCTAAAAAAGATCTGCGGGTTTGCTGCGGGTGAAACCGCTGCAGTTCGGGAGGAGGGAAGTGTGTGGGCTGTGCGTGGGCGTGTATAGTGTGCGGCGCTATGTGTGTGGGCGGTGCGTGGGCGTGTATAGTGTGCGGCGCCGTGTGTGTGGGCGGTGATTGTGTGCCGGTGTCTGCGTGATCGGTGTGCGGGGCTGTGTGCGTGATCGGTGTGCGGGGCTGTGTATGTGCGGGGTGTGCGGGGCTGTGTGTGTCTCCGTGTATGCAGGCATCGTCGGATGGGACTACAAGTCCCATCCGGCGATGCCTGCTACAGTGACTGACACATTAGCCAATGATGGGACAGTAGTAGTCCCATCATCTGGCTAATGTGCTGAATGAAAAAAAAAAAATTACATGACATACAACATATAACATACATGACATATAACATATAACATACACATGACATACAGAATATACACATGATCAATAACATACATGACATACAATATACATACGACATAACATATAACATACATGACATACAGAACATATAACATACATGACATACAACATATAACATACATGACCTACAGAACATATAACATACATGACATATAACATATAACATACACATGACATACAGAACATATAACATACATGACATACAACATATAACATACATGACATACAGAACATATAACATACATGACATACAGAACATATAACATACACATGACATTAACATACACATGACATACAGAACATATAACATACAATGACATACAGAACAAAACATAACATAATACATAACATACACCTACAACAGAACATATAACATACATGACATACAGAACATATAACATACATGACATACAGAACATATAACATACACATGACATACAACACATAACATAGAGCACATACTCACCTCTTCCCCGACGCCATCGATCTGTACTGCTCTGCAGCCGGGAGAGAATGACGTCACTACAGTTCATTCTCTCACGGCAATGCTGGGTGAGAAAATTCCCACGCAGCATTGCCATAAAGTGAGAGAATGAACTCAGTGATGCACTGCAGGAGCCATTGTCTCCTGTCAGTGCATCACTGGGAGGCCCTACAGAACAGTGGCATCACCTGATGTCACCGTTCTATAAGGGAGACCGTCGTGGGACCCTCGTTATTAATTGGACTGCGTCGGACAGGGAGTATACGGTTGTTTTATTTTTTTACAGGAGATCAGGGCGTCGCTTGGATCTGAGCGTGTAATAAAGATATGAAAACCGTGTTGTGTTTTATTTCATTAAAATAATTTATTCTTATGTGTGTGTTTTTTTTTAACCCTTTATTAATATAAGATTAATAATGGATAGGCGTCTTATTGACGCCTCTCTATTATTAACCGGGCTTAATATCACCTTACAATAGCAAGGTGATATTAACCCCTTATTACCCCATATCCCACCGCTACAGGGGAGTGGGAAGAGAGGGGCTAAGTGCCGTAATTGGCGCATCGTACAGATGCGCCAATTCTGGGGCGGCTGGGTGCTGGTATTTTTAGCCAGGGGGGGCGCCAATATCCATGGCCCCTTCCTAGGCTATGAATATCAGCCCGCAGCTGTCTGCCTAGCCTTTCTGGCTAAAAATTATAGGGGGACCCACGTCATTTTTTTGGGGGGGTCCCCCTATTTTAATAGCCAGTGAAGAATAGCTGCGGGCGTGATATCATAGCCGGAAGATCCATGGTATTACCCTCCCAGGCTAGAAATATTGGCCCCGGCTGTCGGCTTTCCCCCTCTGGCGCAGAAAATTGCGCGGGAGCCCACGCCATTTTTTTTCCTATATTTTTTTTTTATTAACTATTGCGTTATTTTGTGTATGTATACGCGTGTGTGTCTTTAACTATTTATGTACCATTCTATCTACCTATATATCTTTCTAAAAAACAGGCACAAAAAAACAAATATCCAAAAATGAAATAAAAAATCTTTTTGCAAAAATGCATGAAGGTAGTAATAATCATAAGGGTATTTAGTAAACATAATTTTGATCAAAATAATGTACAAGCCATCCCGCCACGTCAAGGCAACCCTCTGTGGGACAGTCCTACTCTAATATTGAAAACCTTTCCACTTGTCAAGTGACTTAAATGTGAACAAGGGCAGAGGGACTGAACCCACCAGTTGAAGCTCTGGCCAGACAGGATGGATTTTCTCAACTCAGAAAACAGGGCGGTCACACCCTTATATGCACGGAATGCACTATGAACTACATAGAAAACTAGATCTGAACTGAAAAAGTAAGTTAATGTGTATGCAAAATGTAAATGCATATTAACACATGACCATTACACAGAAAAACAGGCACAAAAAAACAAATATCCAAAAATGAAATAAAAAATCTTTTTGCAAAAATGCATGAAGGTAGTAATAATCATAAGGGTATTTAGTAAACATAATTTTGATCAAAATAATGTACAAGCCATCCCGCAACGTCAAGGCAACCCTCTGTGGGACAGTCCTACTCTAATATTGAAAACCTTTCCACTTGTCAAGTGACTTAAATGTGAACAAGGGCAGAGGGACTGAACCCACCAGTTGAAGCTCTGGCCAGACAGGATGGATTTTCTCAACTCAGAAAACAGGGCGGTCACACCCTTATATGCACGGAATGCACTATGAACTACATAGAAAACTAGATCTGAACTGAAAAAGTAAGTTAATGTGTATGCAAAATGTAAATGCATATTAACACATGACCATTACACAGAAAAACAGGCACAAAAAAACAAATATCCAAAAATGAAATAAAAAATCTTTTTGCAAAAATGCATGAAGGTAGTAATAATCATAAGGGTATTTAGTAAACATAATTTTGATCAAAATAATGTACAAGCCATCCCGGGATTTTTTTTTGGATATTTGTTTTTTTGTGCCTGTTTTTCTGTGTAATGGTCATGTGTTAATATGCATTTACATTTTGCATACACATTAACTTACTTTTTCAGTTCAGATCTAGTTTTCTATGTAGTTCATAGTGCATTCCGTGCATATAAGGGTGTGACCGCCCTGTTTTCTGAGTTGAGAAAATCCATCCTGTCTGGCCAGAGCTTCAACTGGTGGGTTCAGTCCCTCTGCCCTTGTTCACATTTAAGTCACTTGACAAGTGGAAAGGTTTTCAATATTAGAGTAGGACTGTCCCACAGAGGGTTGCCTTGACGTGGCGGGATGGCTTGTACATTATTTTGATCAAAATTATGTTTACTAAATAGCCTTTTTATTATTACTACCTTCATGCATTTTTGCAAAAAGATTTTTTATTTCATTTTTGGATATTTGTTTTTTTGTGCCTGTTTTTCTGTGTAATGGTCATGTGTTAATATGCATTTACATTTTGCATACACATTAACTTACTTTTTCAGTTCAGATCTAGTTTTCTATGTAGTTCATAGTGCATTCCGTGCATATAAGGGTGTGACCGCCCTGTTTTCTGAGTTGAGAAAATCCATCCTGTCTGGCCAGAGCTTCAACTGGTGGGTTCAGTCCCTCTGCCCTTGTTCACATTTAAGTCACTTGACAAGTGGAAAGGTTTTCAATATTAGAGTAGGACTGTCCCACAGAGGGTTGCCTTGACGTGGCGGGATGGCTTGTACATTATTTTGATCAAAATTTGTTTACTAAATACCCTTATGATTATTACTACCTTCATGCATTTTTGCAAAAAGATTTTTTATTTCATTTTTGGATATTTGTTTTTTTGTGCCTGTTTTTCTGTGTAATGGTCATGTGTTAATATGCATTTACATTTTGCATACACATTAACTTACTTTTTCAGTTCAGATCTAGTTTTCTATATATCTTTCTGTCTATCTCTATATCTATCTTTCTATATATATTTCTAACTATCTATTATCCATCTATCTATGTATTTTCTATCTAACTACTGGAATCTATTATCTATCTATGGCCGGCGTCACACTTGCGAGTGTGATGCGAGTAAGTCGCACGACTTTCTCGCATCAACACCCGGCACGGCCGCCCGCTCTCAGACCCCAGTGTGCGGCTGCATAGAAATACATGCAGCCGCACACTCAGGTCCGAGAGCGGGCGGCCGTGCCGGGTGTTGATGCGAGAAAGTCGTGCGACTTACTCGCATCACACTCACAAGTGTGACGCCGGCCTATCTCTGTCTGTGTGTGTGTAATGGAGTGTGGGTTGGACAAATGTAAAAGAGGAGGTTGGACAGAAATGACATCACAAATCTTTTTTTTTTTTTGTTAAACAACATATCTTTATTTAGCTGTAAAAACCGCATACAAAACCGCATGAGAAAAAACGCGTAACGCCAAAAACCGCATCAAAACCGCGCCAAAACCGTGCCT
>JARQOD010005682.1:0-46769 GCA_033576555.1 Oophaga sylvatica
TACTCAGGTGATAATGAGGGTTGAACCTGATCACCAGGAGTGCTGCAAATTTTTGGTTCTATATAATCTGCATGACATTATCGTGCTGGGTTTCCCTTGGTTACAGTCTCATAATCCTGTTTTGGATTGGAAATCTGTGTCTGTAACCAGTTGGGGCTGCCAATGTGTTAATACCAACACTCCTGTTTTTTCTGCCTCCCCCAGGCTGAGGATGTTCCTGACTTTTTGTTTGATTTTTCTGATGTGTTTAGCGAAAGTAAATCTGCATCCTTACCTCCCATAGGAGCTATGACTGCGCTATCGAATTAGTGCCAGGTAGTAAATTCCCTAAAGGTCGCCTTTTTAACTTGTCTGTACCTGAACATGACGCTATGCGGTCTTATATCAAGGAATCATTGGAGAAGGGTCATATCAGACCATCCTCTTCACCCTTAGGTGCCGGTTTTTTCTTTGTGGCCAAAAAAGATGGTTCATTAAGGCCGTGTATTGATTATCGTCTCTTGAACAATATTACTGTGAAATATCAATACCCGTTACCCTTGATTTCTGACCTGTTTTCCAGGGTGAAAAACGCTACTTGGTTTACCAAGCTTGACCTCAGGGGGGCGTATAACCTTATTCGCATTAAGCACGGGGATGAATGGAAGACGGCATTCAATACCCCTGAAGGGCATTTTGAGTACCTAGTGATGCCCTTTGGGCTCACTAATGCTCCTTCCGTCTTCCAGTCCTTCATGAATGACATTTTCAGGGATTTTGTGGACAAATTTCTGATTGTTTATTTGGATGATATCTTGATTTTTTCTAATGACTGGGATTCTCATGTGAAACATGTTCGAACTGTATTCCAGATTTTGAGAGAGAATGCTCTGTATGTGAAGGGATCAAAGTGTCTTTTTGGCGTACAGAAGATCTCATTTCTGGGATTCATTTTGTCCCCATCTGTTATTGAAATGGACCCGGTCAAGGTTCAGGCCATCTGTGATTGGGTCCAACCTACTTCATTAAAGGCTCTTCAGAGATTTTTGGGTTTTGCCAATTTTTATCGTAAATTTATTGGTAATTTCTCGGTTATTGTTAAACCATTAACTGATTTGACCAGAAAGGGTTCTGATGTGGTGAATTGGCCTCCTGAGGCAGTCTCTGCATTTCAGGAACTTAAGCAGAGATTCACTTCTGCTCCTGTTCTACGGCAGCCTGATGTTTCTCTGCCATTTCAGGTGGAGGTTGATGCCTCTGAAATTGGGGCAGGTGCCGTTTTGTCCCAAAAAGATCCAGAGACCTCTAAAAGTAACCCTTGTGCCTTTTTCTCTCGAAAATTTTCTCCTACTGAACGTAATTATGACGTGGGTAATCGGGAGTTATTGGCCATGAAGTGGGCTTTTGAAGAGTGGAGACATTGGCTGGAGGGAGCCAAACATCAGGTGGTGGTCCTTACGGACCATAAGAATCTGGTCTATCTGGAATCTGCCAAGCGACTCAATCCTAGACAGGCCAGGTGGGCCTTGTTTTTCACACGTTTTAATTTTGTGGTTTCCTTTCTTCCTGGCACTAAGAATGTTAAGGCGGATGCCCTCTCGAGGAGTTTCCTTGCGGACTCTCCTGAGTTATCTGATCCCTCTGTTATTTTGAAGGAGGGTGTAGTTCTTTCCGCCATCTCGCCCAATTTGAGACTTGCTCTGGAGGGGTGTCAGGAGGATAGGCCCGAGCGCTGCCCTGTTGGAAAATTGTTTATCCCAGACCAATGGAAAAAGAGTGTGATGTCTGAGATTCATTGTTCCGCATTGGCTGGGCATCCGGAATTTTTGGTACCAGAGAATTGGTTAGTCGGTCCTTTTGGTGGCCTACCTTGTCTCGTGATGTCAGGGAATTTGTGCAGTCCTGCGGGACTTGCTCTCGCTCCAAGCCTTGCTCTCGCTCTAGTGGTTTGTTGATGCCATTGCCTGTGCCCAAGAGACCATGGACCCATATCTCTATGGATTTCATTTCTGACCTTCCTGTTTCTCAGAGAATGACCACCATCTGGGTAATTTGTGATAGGTTTTCCAAAATGATACATCTTGTGCCATTACCTAAGTTGCCTTCCTCCTCTGAATTGGTGCCGTTGTTCCTTCAGCACGTGGTTCGTTTACACGGCATTCCTGAGAACATTGTGTCTGACAGAGGAGTCCAGTTTGTTTCCAGATTTTGGAGGACTTTTTGTTCTAAACTGGGTGTTCAATTGTCTTTCTCCTCGGCATTTCATCCTCAGACCAATGGTCAAACTGAGAGAACAAACCAGACATTGGAGACTTATCTAAGATGCTTTGTGTCTGCTGATCAGGATGACTGGGTCTCTTTTTTGCCTTTGGCTGAGTTTGCTCTTAATAATAGGGCTAGCTCTGCCACTTTGATGTCTCCGTTTTTCTGTAATTCTGGGTTTCACCCTCGATTTTCTTCAGGACAGACGGAGGCTTCTGTCTGTCCAGGTGTTGACTCTGTTGTTGAGCGTATGCAGCAGATTTGGGACCGGGTGGTGGAGAGGTTGTCCCTCTCTCAGGAGAAGGCCCAGCGGTTTGCTAACCGGCATAGGACTGATGGTCCTCGGTTTAAAGTGGGGGACTTGGTCTGGTTGTCCTCAAAGAATATTCCTATGAGAGTAGCATCTCCTAAATTTAAGCCTAGGTTCATTGGACCTTATAAGATCATGGAGATTATTAATCCTGTTTCTTTTCGTTTGCTTCTTCCAGGGACATTTAAGATCCATAACGTGTTCCACAAGTCCTTGTTGAAGAGGTTTGTTGAGCCAGTGGTTCCTGCTGCTGTGCCTCCTGACCCTGTTTTGGTTGAGGGCAATCTGGAGTATGTGGTTGAGAAAATATTGGATTCTCGTTTTTCTAGACGAAGACTCCAGTATTTGGTTAAATGGAGAGGTTATGGTCAGGAAGACAATTCTTGGGTGTTTGCTTCGGACATCCATGCTAGGAGACTTATCCGTGCGTATCATAGAACTCATCCTGACCGACCTGGTTGCTCAAATGAGGGTTCGGTGACCCCTCCTCAAGGGGGGGGTACTGTTGTGAATGGGTTTGAGATGAGTTCTGAGCAGAGGCTCCCTCTGGTGGTTACAAGCGGTACTAGTGAGGATTGTGAGGACTGGGAATCAGGTGTTACCGACTGGTCTTATATAAGGGAGTCATTTTCCCATCAGGGTTGCCGGTGATCAATTGTTCTGGTCTGAATCCTTCTTTCCAGTTTCCCTTGTAGCCTGCTTTGTCGTGTCTGCATCTCCTGCTATCAGATAAGACAATTTCTTCTTTTGTGTTTTTGCTATATTTTTGCATTTTGTCCTGCACTTCTGTGGGGGCCTTCAGGGTCCCCTCCGGGGGCTTCTGCCCTCTCAGTTTAGTTCAGCCACTGTTTTATACTTTTGCTTTTTCCAGTTTTTTCAGTGGCTGCTGTTTTGATTTTTGTTACACCAGAGAGCTAATTTAGGTGGTAGAGGTCGTGTGATCTCAGGTGTTTTTGAAATTAGTAGAGTTGGTGTTTTTCAGGGTTTTCTGAGATTGCAGTAAGTACCCTTCCTGTCCTTTTCTATTTAGATAGTTTGGGCTCCAGCGTTTGCTCATACTATTTTCTTTCTGTGTCAGTATTTCCTCTTGTCTAACCGCCATTACATGTTTGGGGGCTTTCTATTATCTTTGGGGTTCTGCTCCGGGGCAGATAGCTTTCCTATTTCTATCTTTAGGTGTAGTTAGTTTCTGAGGCTGTGACGAGGCGTCTAGGACCAACGCAGGAACGCTCCACGGCTGCCTCTAGTTGCGGTGGTTAGTCAGGGTACTGCAATCTCATAGATTCCAACTGCTCTGGTGTATTTCCTTTTTTACCTGCACTCCTCAGCTACCGTAACATAACACTTAACCCGGAAAGGAGTAAACTCTAAGGAATGGTCCTCCGAGGCAGAAGAGGCCTTTGTTTCTCTCAAAAAAGCCTTCGCTTCCGCACCCGTTCTCCATCGTCCTAATTCAAGTGAGCAATTTTTTCTTGAAGTTGACGCTTCTTCCATAGGTGCAGGAGCAGTTCTGACCCAGAAGTCGTCTACCGGGCGGATGATCTCGTGTGGTTTTTTTTCCAAGGTTTTTTCTCCTGCAGAAAGGAACTACTCTGTCGGTGATCGCGAACTGTTGGTCATCAAATTGGCTCTGGAGGAATGGAGACATCTTCTTGAAGGAGCTCATCACCAGGTAATCATATTCACCGACCATAAAAACCTTGCCTATCTCCAATCTGCTTTAAGACTGAATCCCCGTCAGGCCCGTTGGGCATTATTTTTTGCCCGTTTCAATTTTGTACTTCATTTCCGTCCAGCTGACAAGAACATCAAGGCAGACGCACTCTCTAGGGCCTTCTTGCCTCCTGAACTGGAGGAGGAACCTCAGCACATTATTGAACCTTCTAGGTTAGTCTCTGTTGCCTCCACTGACCTGGTCCGGCTTCCTCCTGGGAAGACTTTCGTGTCTGCTTCTGACCGTACTCGTGTTCTGCGCTGGGGTCATTCTTCTAAGTTGGCTGGCCATGCTGGTCAGAAAAGACGCAGCAACTCATCTCCCGGTATTACTGGTGGCCTACCATGGTCAAGGATATCCAGGAGTTCGTCACAGCATGTCCTTCATGTGCTCGTAACAAAACTGTTAAACATCTACCAGCCGGCAGGCTTCTGCCTCTTCCGATTCCGTCCGCTCCCTGGCAGCACATCGCGATGGATTTCATCACGGATCTTCCCATCTCTTCTGGCTGCTCAGTGGTATGGGTTGTGGTGGACCGCTTCTCTAAAATGGCTCACTTCGTTCCGCTATCTGGCCTCCCGTCTGCTCCAGAACTGACCACTCACTTCATCCAGCACATCTTTCGTCTACATGGATTTCCTCTCCACATCGTGTCCAACAGGGGTGTCCAGTTCACCTCTAAGTTCTGGAGAGGACTCTGTAAAATGGTAAAAATTTAACTAGATTTTTCTTCTGCATATCATCCCCAGTCTAATGGGCAAGTGGAGAGGATCAATCAAATCCTGGCTGGATACCTGCGTCACTTCGTCAACGCTCATCATAATGACTGGGTAGAATTACTGCCCTGGGCGGAATTCTCCTACAACAATCAAGTAAGTGAATCTTCTGGAAAGTCTCCCTTTCAGATTGTGTTTGGACTGCAACCCGGAATTCCTCTTCCTGTCTCGGGATTGTCGGATGTTCCGGCAGTCGATACCTTGTCAAAGAATTTCTCGGACATTTGGAGAGAGACCAGGTCGGCTTTGGAGAAAGTTTCTCAACGTATGAAAACGCATGCGGACAAAAGACGTTTGGAGGCTCCCATCTTTCGTCCAGGAGACAAGGTATGGCTCTCCTCCAAGTACATCCATCTGAAGTTACCATCGTACAAATTGGGTCCTCGCTTCATTGGTCCCTTTGAAGTTTTGAGACAGATCAACCCGGTCTCTTATAAACTGAAATTGCCTAAGTCTCTAAGAGTACCTAACTCCTTTCATGTTTCCCCCCTCAAACCAGTAGTGTTGAGCTCCTTTTTTAAGGACCCGGGTACCACTCCTGATCCGGTCTCTGAGGATGATGTTTTTGAGGTAAAACATATCTTGGCCTCTAAGCGAGTAAGAGGTAGGATCTATTACCTGGTGGACTGGAAGGGTTTTGGTCCTGAGGAGAGGTCTTGGGAGCCTAAAGAGAACATCCAGGCCCCTCTTCTTCTTAAAAGATTTCACGCAGGCTTGAAAAAGAGGGGGAGTAAAGAGGGGGATACTGTTACACCCGGTCCCAGCGCTGCCTCTGCACTCCGTTCTGCTCACTCACCTGTTCCTCGGGCTGTCCCTCTGCGGCGGTCTGTGCGTGGGCTGGGGTCCCCTGTCCCATCTGCTCTCCGGCGTCCTGAGTCCTTCTCCACTTCCTGGCACGCTGCTGGAAGGCCTCCAGACAGTCGGCTTAGGACGCGAGGCCGCGCCCACCGCCTCTCTTAAAGGGGCAGCGTGCATCTTTTGAAATAGCTAATTATCCAATGGCTGCGCACTCAGTACTATATCTGGTCACTCCACCATTAGGGGAGTGCCGGAGCAACGTGTTCTATCATTGCTACATCCGGTTCTGTTCCTGATCTGTCTGCGCTGCGTCTGCAGTCTCTGTGCTTCGCTGATACTGTTTGTCTCCTCAGATCATTGCTAACCCGTATCTGGCTAATCTGGACAATCTCGGCTATTACTGGCGCAAGTGTCATCCCGTTCCGCCATCAGCCATCCGTACCCGTGGACCGTGACAAGGTCACTGAAGCCAGCCTTCTACCATCCGTTCTGGACCAGGACCTTACCCTTCTCCGTCAAGAACTTTCCACGGACTCTGTAAATACTTGTTACCCTTTTGGTCCCTCTGGGACAGCTGCCACGTGTCCGGGGTCTAACTGGAGGTAGCACCTGTGTCCTCCGGGTATTCCATTCTGGTCCTGTTCGAGGGGCCTTACTACGGGTACCCGGGGCTCACTAGTTACGCCCCCTTCGGAGCCCCCGGACCGCGGTCTCGAGGTTCCACATTAAAAAATAAAAACGAATGTGAACTTCACCACCTCTGCCTCCGCTTCCATTCGTTACAGCCTCATTACTGCGGCCCGGCCCCTGCCTACCAGAGCGGATCTCTACAATTAGTAAATACCTTTGCTCCCCGGAGCCTATCAAAGAGCTCAGAGATTAGGGGCAACGGGTACTTATTCTTGACGGTGATGGCGTTAAGACCCCTGTAGTCAATACATGGACGTAATTCTCCGTTCTTCTTTTGCACGAAGAAGAACCCCTCCCCTGCTGGTGACACTGACTTCCTAATGAACCCTCTTGCCAGATTCTCCTGAATTTACTGGGACATGGCCTCCGTCTCAGGAAGCGAGAGGGGATAGACTCTTCCCGAGGAGGTTCTTCTCCAGGCAAGAGATCAATAGGACAGTCGTAGGGGCGATGAGGCGGAAGAGTCTCCGCCGCCTTCTTGGAGAAAACGTCTGCGTATGACCAATAACACTGGGGAAGAGAAGTGAGATCTACGGGTATCTCTGTGGTGGTGACCTGAACGCACTCCCTGACACACCTGCCTCTACATGAATCACCCCAACCCAGTATCCTCCCAGAGGACCACTCAATATGGGGAGAGTGGTGACGGAGCCAAGGTATTCCCAGCAAAACCTCGTCTATTCCCTCGGGCAGGACAAGAAAGGAAATACTCTCCTGATGGGAAGGGGACATGGATAAAGTGAGAGGGATAGTCTGGTGGGTGATTTGTGAGGGCAGAGTTGATCCATTCACTACTCGCACAGTCACCGGTTTGGCGAGCATCACCTGAGGTATAGTGTGCCGGAGAGCAAAGGCAGAGGACATGAAATTCCCCACGGCTCCAGAATCCACACAGAGCTCAGAGGTGAAAGTGGATGGACCTACAGTAATTGTCCCCTTGAAGGACAACTTGGTGGAAAATGCCGCGGTGTCTAGTGAACCTCCTCCTAGAGTCACTAGACGCGACCGTTTTCCCGACCGCTGTGGACATTTGTTGGCATAATGTCCTAACTGCTGACAGATGTTACAAACCACGGGTACTCGAGCGGCCCGGGACTTAGGTCCTGCTCGAGAAACCTCCATGGCCTCATGGGAGTCGGACGCCTGACTGAAAGATTCTAGAGGTCTGGCGAAGGTGGGAGCCAGCCGGAACCTCTGCCTACACTGGGACCACTCCAACCTCCGCTCGTGAAAACGGAGGTCGATGCAGGTAGATATGGCGATAAGCTTCCACAGTGTGGCGGGAATCTCCCTGGTAGCCAAGGCGTCTTTCACATGGCCCGCCAGTCCTCTCCAAAACACGGGAATGAGGACTTTATTTGGCCAGTCTAACTCAGAGGTCAGAGTCCGAAATTGGACAGCAAAATAGCTGACCAAGGACGAACCCTGTGAACTTGCCAGCAGTTGGAGCGCCGCATCATGGGTGACCTGAGGTCCTAGAAAGACCTTTTTTAGAGCCTCCAGAAAACGAGGAGTACTCCGCACCACACGGTCGTCATGCTCCCACAGCGGGGTGGCCCACTCCAATGCTCTGCCCGACAGGAGAGATATTACAAAGCCCATTTGTGCCCGATCCGTGGGGAAACGTGCAGCCAGAAGCTCGAGTTGCATAGAGCACTGACTCACGAATCCCCGACATTACTTGCTGTCACCAGCAAACTTGTCTGGAAGCGGAAGGTGGGATAAAGTAGGGGCAGAGGTGGCAGTGGACACACTGGCTGCAGCCACACTAGCAGCCTGAACAGCGACTGCGGTAACATCCACAGCTGAGGTTGTGCGCTCAAGGCCGCCAACCTACCCTCCAGCTGCTGGATGTCCTGCTGTAGACGCTGGTCATCCGCCATTTTACTAGCCAGACCCTGGCGCTAGTATTATGTTAGGGCTGGCGGAACGCACAAAATAAATATAAATAATAGGTGCATTCGCAGCACGGGTTCCACCTTGCAGGCAGAACCTGCTGCTAGTAAGATGGCGGTATGGCAAACTCTGTTACATCAGAGTTGCAACTATAGATACTGTGGCACTATATGGCGGTATTAGCGAACTCTGTTACACCACAGAGTCGCTAAGGTAGAGACGCAGAGATATGGACTGTGTTCTGTTAACTCCACAGGGATTCACAGAAAACTGCTGGCGGACAACAGTCCTTAGTAACGCAATCAGCAACGCAATCAGACAATCTCCTCACCGGAGAAGCCGGTATTCTAGGGGCTTATTTCAGCCAAGCCCTAAACGCGTGCATACAAGTCTCCTCACCGGAGGTGCCGGTATTCTAGGGGCTTATTTCAGCGAGTCCTAACACATGCGTTCAAGATCACACTGGCGCAAAGCACATAATGCAATTGATACTAGCGCATTGCCGCATGGTCATACAACCCTTTAATAGCAGCAACTACAGGGCCTGCCAGAAAAGGACCAATAAGAAACTATTCCAGAACACATGTAGTTTCAGGATCTTCCTAGCGGACCAATAGGAGCTGCTGCAGTACCTGAGCATGTGACCCCTGATCTCCAATGAGAGATCTTAAGGCCCCGTCACACATAACGAGATCGCTAGCGAGATCGTTGATACGTCACGGGTTTTGTGACGCAATAACGATTTCGCTAGCGATCTCGTTACATCTGACAGGTAGCAATGATCAGGCCCCTGCTGTGAGATCGCTGATCGTTACAAAGCTTCCTGGACCATTCCTGGGTCGTTGCGCTCCCGCTGGGCAGTGTGCATCGCGGTATTTGACACCTAACCAACTACCTTGTTAGCGATTCAGAACTGAAACACGTAGGCGTGCATAAATTGGACTTTTCTGCGCCCCTCGTCCCCGATTGGTGGTCGCTACAGCGTTCTCATTTCCCGCCGTGCATAAAGAAAGCAACAGAATAGCGATTCAATGCTTTGTTTCTGACCTCGTGCTGGATTGCAGATCTTAGCAGAATTCTCGGGTTGTGTGGAGTCACAGCCGAAGAACACTACAATCCACAAACCAGAATGCTTGTCAGGAACAAAGCCCAGATGAATGGATACAGAGTCACAGCTGAAGAACGCTGCTACGATCCGAAACCAGAACGCAAACAGGAACAAAGGGACGGAACTGCTACAACGTGGTTTTATTTTATTTTAAACCTGCCGCCCAATCAGAACGCAGTAGCGTCCACCAATCAGAGATGATTGGTGACACAGTACAGCCCCTATCAAGGTGTGGATCGTTGAAATAGCTGCTGTGTGAAAGCGTCCCAACGAGCAACGAGATCGTTAGTTAGATCACTGGGGCGGCCGAAATCGTTGGGAAGTTCTGCATGTTTGACAACTCCCCAACGATCACGATACGGCTCTCCAGAGATCTCAAAATCGTGACGTAATAACGATCTTGCTAGCGATCTCGTTATGTGTGACGGGGCCTTTTACCCTGGGCATGCTCAGAAGGGGAAACGCAAGACTTAGTCCTAAAGACGTCTGCTCGCCGCTAACCAGTACTGGTGTCAGTATTCCAGGTTTTCTAGGTAACTTTGTCAATGATTTTGCCCTTTGTTAAGATGGAGTTTGCTGTTTTGTGTGCCCTACTTCCTGTTCGTTTGTTTAAAGCCTGGCTCAGGTGTTGGCTTCACTGCTGGAATATTCTGCTTCCGTTTCCCTGCAACCCAGCTGCTTGTTCCTCACAGATCTTTTGTGTGTTTACTAGGAAAGTGCATAGCCTTATCTTCAGGTGTTTCTCAGCCACAGCAGTTTCTACCCATGGCTCTGGACATTCTCTGCATATGTAAGTTGCACAAAGTACTGTGTTATCACTAAACTGTTGACTTGGGAATTTAACCCTTGGTTCACTCCATCTGATAAGAACTGTGTTTCTGAACTGTTGCTGTTTAACCCTTTGTGCATTACCTCTGGTGAGAGCTGTTGGAACTGTTACTGGAACCTTACTGACATATGAACTTGTTGGACTTCACTGAATTAAGCCACAACTGAGATTAACTTGTTCCTGGACTTCCCTGTGTTTTCTTCATACCTGGATCTGACTCTTCACACACCAGCAGTGTGTAAATCCAGCCACGTTATCTGTGCATCAGACTTACCTTGTGGTCACATTTGTGTGAGGACTCCGTCGTAAGAACTTTACCACCCTCGCTATAGAGGTTCAAGGACTTATATATCCGGATTCATATAACTGGACTTGTGTATATATATATGGACTCATTGCATGTCACTACGGGTTGTTTGAATATTGTTTTTGGGGGTTTTGCTGTTTCACAAATACATTATTTGCATTCAAAAAACCCGTCTCTGATTGTTCATTGCCCCACGCTATCAGAATCCTCGAGTTCCTACAATAGTATTACAGGATATTCCAGCCTAAAAAAGAGGATTCTGCTGGGGCAATGACGGAGACACGGGCAGACAAATTGTTCACCATAGTTAACTCCTTGCAGCAGGAGGTGGCGGCTGCACTCAATCAGATTAGAGACTTGGAGTCTCGGGTTAACCACAATGCACAGGGGTTTGGTCAGGCTCTCCAAGATCTACGTTCTAGGTTAGGAGTCCTGGAGGCCTTACCTACTGAGCCTACCTCATCCACCAGTATGCCCAAATTGCCTCCATTCCGTTTTAATGGTGACCGAAGTCAATTCCGTGGGTTTGTTAATCAATGTATATTATTTTTTGATGTACATGCCTCCTACTACCGGTCTGATAGATCTAAGGTTCTATGTATTATTATGTTGTTGACATCACGTGCACTGGCTTGGGCAAATCCTATGGTTGAAAGTCATGATACCCGTCTAAATAATTTGGACAATTTTCTGGCAGCTATGGCGCAAATGTTCGACGATCCCAACCGCCGTGCTACCGCTGAATCTGCCTTGCTTTCCTTACGCCAGGGGAAACGGTCAGTCATAGAATATGTTACTGAATTTAAAAGGTTAGTGGTGGACACCCAGTGGGAAAACAATGCTTTATTACCAATCTTTAGAAAAGGTTTGTCAAATGCAATCAAGGATGAGCTAGCTCGTTCAGAGTCTCCACAGGAGTTTGAATTGTTTATACAGCACTGTGTACGTATTGATATCCGTTTAACTGAACGCAGACAAGAAAAATGGGCCGCTGTAAATCGCATTACTAATTACTCTCTTCCGTCCAGGGAAACCACAGGCAAAAACCCGCGAGAGGCTGAGGAGGTGCCTATGCAGGTGGACTCACTGCAGAGACGTGAGAATAATGAACGCCGCGAACACCGTCTCCGTGAGCGCTTATGTTTCTATTGTGGTCAATCGGACCATTTCCTCATCAATTGTCCTAAATGTCCTAGGCGACCCAACAAGGTGTTGGCGGTAGTAGGGGATTATGATAACACAGACGCTGAGTCTGAAGTTTCGGAAACCAGTCTACATCTAGATGCGGTTTTTCCCCAATACTGATGCCGACTTCCCCTAAAGATCAAGGGGAGAAATATTCACATTGTTCTCTTCCTATACAGATTCAGTGGGAGGAACAGTGGATATCAAGTTCTGCCATGATAGACTCTGGAGCAGGTGGGAATTTCATGGATTCTTCTTTTGCAAAGGAACATGGTATAAAGACACAACTAAGAGCTTCACCAATCACTATGGAAACGGTGGATGGTTCCCCATTAGTTTCTGGACCAGTAGATCGGGAGACAGTGCCTCTGGAGTGTAAGATGGAACCAGACCATCAAGAAACACTTTCATTCATGTTAATATCTTCTCCTCATTTTCCTGTAATTTTAGGAATTCCCTGGTTACGGTCACAAAATCCAATCATCAATTGGGAAACCAAGGAGATAACCTTTCTCCCGAAGTGCAGTTCTACCATCAGTCCAACTGTAGCGGCTCCAGTTACCCAGAACTTGGAAGAGGTGATACAGGTACCTACTCTCCCTCTGATATATCAGGAATTCTCAGACATTTGTGATAAAAGGAAGGCAGATCAACTTCCCCCACATAGACCGTATGACTGCCCCATAGAATTGCTTCCTGGAGCAGCGATTCCTTTCGGCCATGTTTACCCGTTGGCGGCTCCGGAATTAAAATCTTTACGAGAGTATATAGATGAGAATTTAGCCAAGGGGTTTATCCGACCATCTTCTTCACCAGCGGGAGCTCCAATATTCTTTGTAAAGAAGAAGGATGGTACTCTAAGACCCTGCATTGACTATCGGGAGTTAAATAAGGTAACCATTCGTAACAGGTACCCGTTGCCCCTAATTCCAGAATTGTTGGAAAGAGTTCGCCAGGCCAAGGTATTTACCAAATTAGATCTTCGTGGGGCATATAATTTACTCCGTATACGGCCCGGAGACGAATGGAAGACAGCTTTTAGATGCCGGTATGGACATTTTGAATATTTGGTGATGCCATTCGGACTCTGTAACGCTCCTGCTGCTTTTCAACATTTAGCCAACGACATTTTCAGGGATTTATTGGACCAATATGTGGTAATTTACCTTGATGACATCTTAATCTTTTCTGACTCCTTACAGGAACATCAGGAACATGTCAAGACCGTACTTAGACGTTTGAGAGATAATCATTTGTACATCAAACTCGAAAAGTGTGAGTTCCATTGTTCTGAAATTCAATTTTTAGGCTATGTTATCTCGCCTCAGGGATTGAATATGGAGTCCAGCAAGATCCAGGCAATCTTGGACTGGCCGGTACCAGGAAGCATTAAGGAGGTACAACGATTCATTGGCTTTGCTAACTTTTATAGACGGTTTATCCGAAATTTTTCAGAAATTGTCCGTCCCATCACTCTCCTCACCAAGAAGGGGAAGAAGTTTGAATGGTCTTCGCAAGCTCAGGAAGCCTTTGATCGCCTGAAGGGTTGTTTTACCACGGCTCCAATATTGATGCATCCGGATCCTGCACAGCCTTTTATCGTGGAGGTGGACGCGTCTGACTGTGCATTGGGAGCTATCCTCTCACAACGTACCGGAGACAAAGGTTTGCTGCACCCGTGTGCCTTCTTCTCTCGTAGGTTATCTTCTGCAGAACTTAACTATGATGTGGCAGATAAGGAACTTTTGGCAATTATTTCTGCCTTTAAGGAATGGAGACACCATTTGCAGGGGGCAACTCAGCAGGTAGTAGTACTCACGGATCATCGCAATTTGGAATTCCTTAAGTCTGCCAGGTGTCTTTCTCCTCGACAAGCTAGGTGGAGTTTGTTCTTGAACCAGTTTAATTTTATTATTTCGTACCGCCCAGGTTCACGTAATGGGAAAGCTGACGCATTATCCCGAATCCATACCGTGGATTCCGTGCCTGGGACCCCGTCGAAGACCATCTTGTCGGAGGCCAATTTCGTTGGAGTGCTCCGGAACCGGGACTTGTGGCAGGAGATCAAGCTGGCCTATGACGGTGACGTATTTCTTGCAGCTCCACCTGACAATGTGAATCTTGTCCTTCGGAATGGTGTGTGGCTTAGAGATCGATGTATTTATGTCCCAGAGGCTGTAAGACTTCGAGTTCTCAAATTGGTCCACGACTCTAAATTGGCTGGTCATAGGGGGGTACAGAAGACGCAGGAATTGTTAACTCGTTTTTTTTGGTGGCCTACCTGCTTGAAGGATGTGAATGACTATGTCCGCTCTTGTGAAGTTTGTGCCCGGTACAAGGTTCCTCGCGTTTCACCTACTGGTCTTCTTAAACCGCTACCTGTACCGTCTCGCCCTTGGGGGTCTATTTCAATGGACTTTATTGTGGAGTTACCCACCTCTGGTGGTAAAAATACTATTTTGGTGGTAGTAGATCGTTTAACGAAAGCTGCTCATTTCATTCCGTGTGCTGGTCTTCCCTCAGCTACAGAGACAGTAGATCTAGTTATCCAGAACATTTTCCGGCTGCATGGGGTACCAGATGACATCATTTCTGACGAGGAATACAATTTACCTCTAGATTTTGGAAAGGATTTTGTTCTGCGCTCCACATTAATGTTTGCTTGTCTTCTGCATACCATCCTCAGACCAACGGGCAGACCGAACGGACAAATCAAACCTTGGAGCAATATCTACGCTGTTACGTCAGTCATTTGCAGGACGATTGGCTGAAGCTACTTCCTCTAGCGGAATTTTCGTACAACAACTCCCAAAGCAGTTCCACGAAGGTAACACCTTTTTTTGCCAACCTGGGTTATCATCCAAGTATTTTGCCTAGGTCCCCGGTTACGATTTCGGTACCAGCGGTTGAAGACAGAGTGACGGCGTTGCAACGTAATCTTGAAGTTTTGAAGGACTCCCTGACCACAGCACAGGAGCGTTACAAGAAGTCGGCCGATAGATTCCGGAAACCAGCACCTATGTATAAGGTAGGAGACTCAGTTTGGTTGTCCACCAAGAATCTAAAATTGGGTGTTCCTTCGCAGAAACTGGGACAGAAATTCATCGGTCCATTCAAGATCACTGGGATTGTGAGCTCTGTTGCCTGTCGGTTGAAGCTACCACGGACTTTAAAGGTACACCCAGTATTTCATGTTTCCTTATTAAAACCAGTCTCTCCTAACACGTTTCAGGGACGTATCGTACCTCCCCCTCCACCAGTGTTGGTTGATGGCGAAGAACAATTCGTGGTACAGGATATTGTTAATTCGAGACTTCATAGAAACCGGCTTCAGTATCTAGTCAGATGGCAAGGTTACTCTCCTGAAAATGATTCTTGGGAACCAGTAAGTAACATCAATGCGCCTCTGAAGATTGCTCAGTTTCATCGGAGATACCCGGACAGGCCTGGTCCAGGACCGTCCGGAGGCCGTCTTTAGGGGGGGAGTAATGTCAGTATTCCAGGTTTTCTAGGTAACTTTGTCAATGATTTTGCCCTTTGTTAAGATGGAGTTTGCTGTTTTGTGTGCCCTACTTCCTGTTCGTTTGTTTAAAGCCTGGCTCAGGTGTTGGCTTCACTGCTGGAATATTCTGCTTCCGTTTCCCTGCAACCCAGCTGCTTGTTCCTCACAGATCTTTTGTGTGTTTACTAGGAAAGTGCATAGCCTTATCTTCAGGTGTTTCTCAGCCACAGCAGTTTCTACCCATGGCTCTGGACATTCTCTGCATATGTAAGTTGCACAAAGTACTGTGTTATCACTAAACTGTTGACTTGGGAATTTAACCCTTGGTTCACTCCATCTGATAAGAACTGTGTTTCTGAACTGTTGCTGTTTAACCCTTTGTGCATTACCTCTGGTGAGAGCTGTTGGAACTGTTACTGGAACCTTACTGACATATGAACTTGTTGGACTTCACTGAATTAAGCCACAACTGAGATTAACTTGTTCCTGGACTTCCCTGTGTTTTCTTCATACCTGGATCTGACTCTTCACACACCAGCAGTGTGTAAATCCAGCCACGTTATCTGTGCATCAGACTTACCTTGTGGTCACATTTGTGTGAGGACTCCGTCGTAAGAACTTTACCACCCTCGCTATAGAGGTTCAAGGACTTATATATCCGGATTCATATAACTGGACTTGTGTATATATATATGGACTCATTGCATGTCACTACGGGTTGTTTGAATATTGTTTTTGGGGGTTTTGCTGTTTCACAAATACATTATTTGCATTCAAAGAAACCCGTCTCTGATTGTTCATTGCCCCACGCTATCAGAATCCTCGAGTTCCTACAATAGTATTACAACTGGCTACAATAACAGAACCTGGAGAGGAAGCAGTAATCCTCTGCACAATGTTAGACTGGGTGAGACGCTGGGACCGACGAGTCCACTGCGGCCGGAGACGGATGGAAGACTGCAGCAGGGATGGTTCGAGATTACCCTTGTGCAGAAGCGGGAACTCGACCCCTAACATATAGTGCCCATCAGTCACTGTATATAGTGCTCATCCGTCACAGTATATAGTGCTCATCGATCACTGTATATAGTGCTCATCAGTCACTGTATATAGTGCTCATCAGTCACAGTAGTGCTCATCAGTCACTGTATATAGTGCCCATCAGTCACTGTATATAGTGCTCATCAGTCACAGTAGTGCCCATCAGTCACAGTATATAGTGCTCATCAGTCACAGTATATAGTGCCATCAGTCACTGTATATAGTGCTCTTCGGTCACTGTATATAGTGCCCATCAGTCACTGTATATAGTGCCCATCAGTCACAGTACAGTAGTTTTCAAAATAATATCAGTGTGTTGAAAACCATGAGTTAGTCACATAATCTTTCTCCTAGTTTTTATTTCCAGCATTGGGAACATTGCACACTGTTTTCTAATTCAGAACATGAAGAGAAATTTATATAATCTTTACCTACTTTACAGAAAATAACTAATGAACCTTGGGCCGCTCTAATAAACAGCAGTGTCTGCATTTGTCTTTACACACTCACAATATGTATTTTTATGAGGATTTATCATTCCTGTGAATCACTGACCTAATATTTAGTTGTATATTCACAGTTTTTTAGAACGGCTTCACATCTATGTTGCATAGAGACAATCATCTTCTGGCCCCTGTTACCTGTTATTCCAGCCCAGCATGTCTGGACTACATCCCACAGTTTTTTGCCATTTGTTGGCTTTGCCTCAGAAATGGCATTATTAATGTCCCCCCACAAGTGTTCTATCTGATTAATGTCCAGGGATTGGGCCGGTCGCTCCATAACCTCAATTTTGTTGGACTGCTACCAAGATTTTGCTTGTTTATGGGTGTGTTTAGGGTCGTTGTCTTGTTGAAACCCCATTTCAAGGGCATATCTTCTCCAGCAAAAGGCAACATGACAGCTTTTAGTATTTTAACCCCTTACCGATGACGGGATTGTACGTCATCGGTAAGGATCCCATGCTTTGAGGTGGGCTCCGGCGGTGAGCCAACCTCAAAGCCACGACATGTTAGCTGTTATAAACAGCTGACATGTGCCCGCAATAGGCGCGAGCGGAATTGCCATCCGCCCGTGCCTATTAACTAGTTAAATCCCGCTGTCAAATGCTGACAGCGGCATTTAACTAGTACTTCCGGCGCCCTGCCAGAAATGAGCGCATCACCGACTCCGTCACGTGATCGGGGGTGAGCAACACGTTGCCTTGACAACCAGCGGTCTCATAGAGACCTCTATGGTTGTTGCCGGCACATTGCTGTGAGCGCCGCCCGGTGGTCTGCGCTCAGAGCAATGCAATAAGTTTGCTACATATGGGCGATCTGCTCATCGCCCATATGTAGCAGAGGCGATCGAGTACTGGAAGCTTCTAGCCCAGTGTTTCTCAACTCCAGTCCTCAGGACCCACCAACAGGTCATGTTTTCAGGATTTCCTTAGTATTGCTAAGGTGATGGAATTAATGCTTGAGCAGGTGATAAAATTATCACCTGTACGATACTAAGGAGATCCTGAAAACATGACCTGTTGGTGGGTCCTGAGGACTGGAGTTGAGAAACACTGTTCTAGCCTCCCATGGAGGCTATGTAAGCATGCCAAAAGTAAAAAAAAAAAAAAAAAAAGTGTTTAAAAATTAAAAAAAAATGTAAAAAAATCTAAAAGTTCAAATCACCCGCCTTTCGCCCCAATCAAAATAAAACAATAAAAGAAAAATCACACATACACATATTAGGTATCACCCGATCTATCAGTAAGAAAAAAGGTTGAACCTGATCGCTACACGGCGTAGCAAGAGAAAAATTCAAAACGCCAGAATTACGTTTTATTTTGGTAGTCGCGACGTTGCTGTAAAATGCAATAATGGGCGAACAAAAGACCTATTTGCACAGACGTGGTATAATTATAAACGTCAGCTCGGAGCGCAATAAATAAGCCCTCACCCGACCCCAGATCACGAAAAATGGAGACGCTACTGGTCTCGGAAAATTGCACATTTTTTTTTCTTTTTTTTAGCAAGCTTTGGAATTTTTTTTCACCATTTAGATAAAAGAGAACCTAGACAAGTTTGGTGCTTCACTGTCTTCAGAGTGTACTGTGGCTGAAGGCAGAGTTGGGGGGTTGTCTGACGAAGTGTCTGTGACCCTTGGACCCAAAAAGAGCAATTTTCCTTTCATCGGTTCAGAAAATGTTTCTCCATTTCTCTTTAGGCCAGTTGATGTGTTCTTAGGCAAATTATATCCGCTTTATTTCGTGTCTTTGCGGGGACTTCTTGCTAAGAGATGAGCGTCACACAGGCGTCTTCTAACTGTCACAGTCCTCACAGGTATCTTGAGACTGTCTGTGGTCACTGGCTGAGCCTTTGCCATTCTGGTTATTCTTCCATCCATTCCAATGGTAGTCTTCTGTTTTCTTCCACGTCTCTCGGGATTGGCTTTCCATTATAAAGCATTAGGCCGGGATCACACATGCGAGAAACACGGCTGAGTCTCGCTGTAGCATCGGCGTCCCTGCCCTCTGCCAGGCAGGGACGCTGTTCCCCTCACCCCTCTGCTCCAGGTCCGGCGTCCTCCTGCCGCTCTGCTGGCGGTGCACGCTCCTTTCCTGCCTCTGTGCTTAGGGCGCGCGCGCGGGCGCTGCCCCCCCTCTTAAAGGGGCCGCGCGCGTCGTCCTAAGAAGTCCCCGGCCAATGGCCGGAGAACTTCACCTATATAAGGCCCCTCCTCCAAAATGGAGGTGCCCGAGCAATGTTGTTGCACAGTTCACTACTCTGCTTCAGTCCTCAGGGTCCTTGCCAGATACCTGTCTGTCGCTATCTGTTACCTGCCTGCACGCTCACCTGGGAGCTCTCATCTGTTACCTGCCTGCACGCTCACCTGGGAGCGCTCATCTGTTACCTGCCTGCCCGCTCACCTGGGAGCGCTCACCTGTTACCTGTCTGTCCACTCACCTGGGAGTGCTCATCTGTTACCTGCCTGCCCGCTCACCTGGGAGCGCTCATCCGTTACCTGCCTGCTAGCCTACCTGGAGGCTCAGCCATCACAGGTCGTATCTACACTCCTCCAGAGACTACCCCGGTCACTTGCCGTGACCTCCTACCCACTCATCCAGAGACTGCCCCGGTCACTTGCCGTGACCTCCTACCCACTCATCCAGAGACTGCCCCGGTCACTTGCCGTGACCTCCTACCCACTCATCCATAGACTGCCCCGGTCACTTGCTGTGACCTCCTGCCCACTCATCCAGAGACTGCCCCGGTCACTTGCCGTGACCTCCTGCCCACTCTTCCAGAGACTGCCTCGGTCACTTGCCGCGACTTCCTGCCCGTTCATCCAGAGACTACCTCGCTTATCTGCTGTGACTACCTGCCCGTCCACCCTGGTCGCCACTCGCTCTCTTACAAGGTCCGCCCCTTTGTATAGTAGCTCAGAGGTTCCGCCTCCCAGACCCGTTACACTCGCATGTGAAATCCCAGCTCTGGCGCCGGAACTCAGGAGTGGAGCGAGCGGCTGCATATAACTACATGCAGCCGCTCGCTCCACTCCTGAGTGCCGGCGCCAGAGCTGGGATTTCACATGCGAGACTCAGCCGTGTTTCTCGCATGTGTGATCCCGGCCTTAGAGATCATTTTAGCTGAGTAGCCGATCATTGTCTGCACTTATTTATCAGTTTTACCTTCTCCAATCAACTTTTTAATCAAAGTACTCTGTTCTTCTGAACAATGTCTTGAACGACCCATATTTCTCGGGCTTTCAAGTACAAATGCATCTACAACATGTCCTGGCTTCACCTTTAGATAAGGGCCACCTGATTCACACCTGTTTCTTCACAGAATGATTGACCTCACTAATTGATCTCCACACTGCTATTATTGTGAACACACCGCCTTTCAAGTAATTATTCTAATACACAGAGTCAAAAACCTGCACATCATGAATGCGGAGTCTGGGGTTTTCTTAGAATCCACTGCACCGACTGGTAAATTGTCATAACATAATTTATACCAAAAGCAGTGATTAATCTGGTTAGTCATATTGGACTGCTAGTATTTTGAACACTACTGTACTGTAACTAGTTTAACATAAGAAGGTCACCAGCATCTGAGCAAATTGAACATTGACAAATTTCCCAGCCCTGATGGCATTCATCCATGGATATTGAGGGAATTGAGCTCAGTAATTGACAGATCTACTGTATCTAATAAATGATAGAAAAACTCACTGGCGTTCGACACAAAAATTGGTTTCAAGCCGCCTTATTTGGGTGACAACAAAGCCGTAAGCTCCGAAAATGAGGAAGGAAGCCATAAACTCCAGAAACGCATTGGTTAGGTCTCTATTCTATTCTCACCCTTCAACACCCAAACACAGGTACAGGATAGACGTCACTAACCCCAAACTAAAAGCGGTTACAACGCTTAGGTCAACCGACAGTGATTCCTCTTACGCTTGCCACCGGCCGGGGCAGCATCTGACACATATAATCACTGCCTAAATCTAGCTCTTCTAAGTATTTTGAACTTTGTTTTACGGTGCCTGCCATTCCAACCAGCTGCAAACAGGTCAGTGTGATACATTATCTAAAATATCGCATTATCCCCAGAACCACAGATTCGCTCCATACAGATTCTACTTACTCTTTACCTACAGCCTGAGGCTCCAGCAACATCCACCGCGTGTCTCCCACTGTGTTTGGCGGCTTGTGCCCATACGCCGACACACCAGACACACTCAGCCAACACCGCGTGCACCTAAACCATGCACACTGACGGGCACTCCATCACCCAACTCAAGCCAACGGCAGTCTCTCCATGACTATGGCTGAGATCATCGCACCCAGGGTTCCTGGTATTTAATCAATGGACCCAGCTCTCCCAGCAGCCAGCCCTCTAAGCGACTAGCAACTTCCAGCGACAAAGGTAATATTTCAAACTTTATAAATGACATTCTCAGTGCTATATTATACTTGACATTCTTAGTGGTACAATTTATTGGCAATTCAAGTGACACAGCATTTTTGGTGAAATTGTATGTCTCACAGTGTGTTTGCACAATCAGCGGTAGTATTGGCGTATGCTGACCGTCAAATTCTGAACAAGGAAAATCTTTTCTCCCCGTTCCTCCATTTATTGGTTTTGAGCCCTGTTTGGACTTTTTATCTACCAGATCTACTGTATCTCATCTTCTTAGACTCACTTGTACTTGTATTTTTACTTTTTATTTTATTCTTATTGTTCATTCATTTCCGTTTTTTCATATATTTTATTTTTTTCTGCTCATTATTTCTCTGTCTCCTGACATCCTTTCACAGTGTCAGTATTTGTTCATTTACATATTATCTGCAAATAATTGCACAAGTCTTTACCATAATGTATGTGCACATTTTTAACTTTTATTCACTGACTCAGGCACCTAATACTTTGTACAATTTTATTTACATATATTCCCAATGATAGGAGCCTAGTTACAGCTTTCATTCTGTTCCCTCCCCCTTCCTTCAAGTCTGTTTTTTTCTTACGATGCGTTGCCATGCCTTTTATGCCAGAACAATGTCTTTATACATGGCTGTTTCCAGCGGACTTCTTAATGACCTGGCGAATCATAACGCTATGTGATTCATGCATGTCTATGGTGTCACTGGGTTTGATTTACCCAACACCTACGTCGCTATGATGGTGGTGGGTAGAAGCAAATCATAATGACGGGGGCAGCAATATCCATGCGCCGCTTTAATTTGTAAATGATATTATCATATAAATAACTAATGGGACAGCACTCCAATGGCAATTCCCCTTTATAAAGCCAATGCGCGAAACGTGCGTTGGGGCAGCGAGGTGGTCTCATCTTATCCTCCTTTACTATGGGTAAGCATTATTCTTTATATTGAACTGTATATGTCCATATTAGTTATGTCCGTTCTGGCTATTATATTTGAATGGTTCTGCACATCTATTGTTTCATAAGGTGTTTTTGCATTTGATATTGGGATTTTGATGCTCTCCCTACTATTTCCTCTTTTGTAGACCTATGTGAATGTAAGACTTGACCAAGGGTGTAGTTGTGGCCAGGCCCTCAGTTACATCAGGTCCCTGGCCTCCTCTTACATGAAAATAGTGTCCCTTCAGCAGTGTTCCGGTGTATTGTTTTACAGCACCATCAGGGACTCCTCTGTGGCGCTGGGGACCTTCTGTAGCCGGTTAAGGGATAACTGAGACACAGTCTGGTTCCAATGCAAAACGAAGAACTTTACTAGGCACACTTTGCAGCACATTCTTGTCAGATACAGGGACAGCATTAGGTACCACACAGTTCATATCCTGCACTTCCTTCTACGTCTTCCAGTACATTACAGGGTAATAGCGCTTTAGGCGGTACCGCAGCGTTCTCTTTGTCCAGGATCACTACTTCTGGGGACTCCCTCCTCTGTTTCGCCCCGGATCTGAGTGCGTCTGCCCATGTAATGATCTGCCACATCTTGAGCAATCTGCGCACTGTACTTTCCGGACCTTTTCCTTGTTCCCACTCCGGTGTTGCACACTGTCCTTCTATCCCTAAGGGACTCTGAATGGCTGTAATTTCTCTTGTGATAATGTTCCGTGGCTGCTGCGGTGTCCAGGGCCTATGGCCCGTCTGGATGCTTCGGGCACTGAGCCCTAACTGACTACTCTACAAAAATGTTTCCGACTTACCACACAGCAGCCCCTCCTATGTTTAACCATTCCTTATCCTAAGCTCTAAATACCATTATAAAAATTCTATAATGCCCCATCTAGTGGCCATACCTAAACACTAGGCTTACCCCAAGTCTAAACATAGATATACTTTACAGTGAAAGAGAACATGTTATAATACACACCTGCACGAATAGAAATATACAGTTTACAAACATGGTAATACACATTCAAGCGTAGCAATACCAATGCAGAATAATAGTGTTAAATATTAATTATGGGTTATGGATTTATTCTTTATACACTCAATTCTGTACCAAGCACATTAACGTTTGCTGACATTACAGATGCTATTTCTGTAATGGTAAAGTGTCATCCCCATATACAGAGACGATGTAATTTAAGGGACGTATATATAATGACTACACAAAGGGAGGGGCTCTCGCTCTCTCCTTCACTCTCTTCAGACACAAGGGACATTTTACGATGACACTACGGGGAATGTACAGCTGCTATGTAACCACGTGAGGATTCCCGAGACGCTCCTGACAGAGACAGATGTCATTTACCATTCAGAACACCAAGGAAAGATGTGTACAAGCTTTGGCTGTGGACAAATGGACAATCTCTTCGTAACTAACTCATTTTATGTTTTTCTGCAATGATGTTTTCTGGTGGACAGTCCAATAAACCACTACAATTTTTTATAAGAAAATTTGTGACATTTTCCTTAGAGTATCGCATCTGGTAACAAGTACTGGTAAAAATATACGAAAATAAGCATTTTTAACAAATAGCAATACACATAAGTGTAGCAGTATCATTATATAATACTATATATTATTCAATCCCCTTACATGTATATAATGGTATAAATTTTATATATTTTTCAAGAAGCTATTTTTTTATTTTATTTGTGGTTTGTAGCTACTCCGTTGGTTTTTCTCTGTGGTCATGTGTAACAGGTTTGGTGCCACAGGATTGGAGGATAACTAAGGAGCAGAAAAAAGCGCAATGGGGTCTTTTATGCTTTGATATTAACGCTAAACTTAAAGTTATGCTAACCTGGTCAGGTTGTTTTCACACAATATTAAGGCATAGATTCCCAGCTGCGGCAGGTCCACGGGTCCTCAGACCAGAAATCCCGCTTAGAAAAAGGGAGGGTTTTGTGTGAAATTCTGCACTGATGGTGGGTAAAATGATGAATCCAGACACACAGGAGTTTGCTTTTTTTAAATTTATCTATGCATTTTGTAGTATACAAACTTCTTTTGTCCTTTAAAATGCGTAGACAAACAACGAACGCAAACCCACGTGTGTCTGGATTCACGATTTTACCCACCAGCAGAGCAGAATGTCCACCAAAAAACCTCTTTCTATAAGAATTAGAGGATGGCTGACGTGCCGTTATATAAGAAAGGTAAGAAGGTGGATCCAGGCCACTACCGTCCGGTAAGTCTGACATCAGTAGTGTATTTGAGGACATTATAAGAGATGACCTGCAGAGATATATTGTAGATAATAATATAATAACTGACAACCAGCATGGATTCATGAAGGATAAGTCATGTCTAAGGCCGGCGTCACACTGGCGACAGAATCGGACGACTGCAATGCGATGAAAAATCGTATTGCAGTCTGCCCTATGTTAATCTATGGAGCAGCTCCCAGTATCAGATTTTTTGTGGTCCGTTTTAAACGTCCGTGTGCAATCGCAGCATGCTGCGATTGTCACCGATTGTGGGTCGACTATCGCCAATGCAAGTCTATGGGAGCGATGAAAAATCTGATTACAAACGGACAGCATGTGTGACTTGCGATGAAATCGCATCGGTGTCCTTTCGAAAAGCCGGCAATTCATCCCCGGCTATACTGTAAAATCACACTGACAGCTTTAATAAAGAATAGAAAGAATAGATATACACACATAGAATACATATATATATATATATATATAATATATATATATATATATATATATATATATATATATTGTAAGCTTTTCAGGGGATATAGCTCTGGGATCGCCGTCCGGGTAGACAGAGTGGCACGGAAACAGTTCATTCAGACAGCAGTTCTGGTGAAAACTGGCCGCAACCAGCTTTATTAAAGTCCACAGCAAACAGATATAAAACAAATCATAAACAGAAGACCTAGGCTTGTCTAGCCACTTACTACACTTAGATAGATTTCACTATCTATCCGGGTCCCGACTCTAACAGCCAGGGCCAAAACAACACATATGTTCAGCATTTACCAGCATGGAGGTTCACAGAGTCTCCTCCTTGTGTCTGAAGGCACCTTCAACGTCCAGACTTGAGAGAGCTACCCTCCTATTCAGCTGCTATCCGCATGGATTCTCACAGAGACTACTCCTGTGTCCGGGTACATCGAGCACCCAGACTGAGATAGCTCAAACTCCTGGAGACACCTTCTGTGCCTGGACCCCTCCTGTGTCCAGACTAAACGAGCTCCCTGACTGTGTTCGCAGACACCTACTTCTGGTCTCCTAATTAACAGCTGAATGGTTTCAGGCCTGAGCTGCAAGTGTGTACTGAATGTAAGGTGTAGTGACCTTTCTCTACCACTAGGTTTACAAAGCCACACATTTCCCTTATACCATACAGCACAGTACCTAGGTGAAATGTACACCCCATTCGACACATATTCCTTCACTGTCTCACATATCCCCTCCCTCTTCTCCAGACCGGAGGGCTGGTCATCCAGACCGGAGGGCTGGTCAACAATCCAAAAGAGACAGTGAACTCTGGACCAGTCATGGCCTTCATCAGCGTCATCTTCACTACTGTCATCTGTATCTTCACCTGAGCCATAGCCAACATCAGCTTTCTCTTCATCTGAAGCATCCGCACTACCCTGTACCCTCCCAGGTCTATGCTCTCTGCGGGCCTCGGGTATCCTGCACGGTTTCATCTTGACCTTAGGGCCGGGCTCAGTTTCGATATAGTGCCTGGCCAGAGAAGTACGACCCGGCACATCAGAACACTTCTGCTGACTCTTCCTCAGAAACTCACGTACCTCCTGTCCCTGGTGCACTGACCATGTGTCACCAACTATCACAGAAGGTATAGGGGGTTTTTCACTTTTCTCCAGTTCCCCTTGAACCTTCTTTACTTCATTGAGCTTCTCCAGAAGATGCTCATGGCTCTCATCACGCTCCTTCATCACAGTTTGGAGTTTTTTCTGAGAAGTAATCAATTCATCTTGTACCTGTTGGACGTCCTTTATGTCTTCAGCCCCTTCTTCAGGCTCTTCTGGTAGGACATGCTCAGAAGCCCTACCGTCAGTCTTACATTCTACTTCTTCATTCACATCATTATGGTCTCCAATATCTCCATTTATTCCAGCTTTCAAGTTCTCCTTGATAGCTGCATCTGTATACTCAGAACCCGCCGGATTCTTCTCTTCCACCACGTTCTGCATCTCATCTGAGCTCCCGTGTGTCTGCAGCGGCAACGGAGTGACACACCGCTTTTCCCATTTATTGGGACGTGGCTCCGATGTAGACTCCATGAAAGTGCGCTTGAGCTCACCAATGCCAGCCTGATGTCTGAAAATCTCATCTTGTGATTTATCCAGATCCTTGGTATCACTCGGGAACACTGCTGGGGCTCCGGGCGCCGAACTTCCAGCCTGAGCTTCACGAATTGCAGCTACTGATCCGGACCGTAACCTGTCCACGCCGCTGTCTTCGGCAGAAACGGATTCCTGGACAGAGTCAGTCACCATATCTTCAGTCTTGTTCCTCACAGCTTCACTTGAGTCCTCAGCTTCTGATGAGGCATCTGGCTTGGTGACCACCACTGCCATGGCTTTTTCCACCTCTGCAGCATTACCTTCAGAGTCCTGGGCATGATGCAGCTCCATACCATACATTGATAACTTCTCATCTTCAACAGCATCCACTTGTGCTGTGTTCAGTTTCAGAGTCCTGCCTTTAAAGCTCAGCTCTCCTCCTTTCACCTTAGTCTTCGCCAGGGAACCGGCCAACTGTAAAACATCTTCAGATGCCATCTTCTGTCCGGCTGTAAGGTCAGCATCAGCTTTCTTCTCAGGACTCTCAACCTCCTCTGCTACCATGCCTTCCTCATTTGCACTGGTTGCTTTATGGTCATCAGATGATTCACTATCACTACCACTATCCCTGTCTGACCCCTTTTTCTCAGCCACATCTGGCTCACTTTCAGGGTTATACACTTCATTTTCATTCACATCCGGCTCACTGTCAGGGCTATACAATTCATTCTCATTCACATCCTGCTCACTGTCAGGGTTATACACTTCATTTTTATTCACATCCTGCTCACTGTCAGGGTTATACAATTCATTCTCATTCACATCTTGATCTGGAACCTTAGTTAACATGTCATCCACAACATTAACTTCACCATCTGGTCCCTCAAGTATGTGACTATGTGACAACCCCAGCACTATACTTCTATATAGCTCAGGTACTAGGAGCTGGCTCACGACCTCTCCCTGGACTTCAGTGTCCCTATACAACAGGTGAGTGTCTATGGCAACATGAGGTAACCTCTCCTCAGAGCCAGGCTCCTGGGAAACCTCATTTAGAACACCTATATTTTCCTGTGCCGTTTTAAGAGTGGGGTCTCGCCACTGCTCACTCTCAAAATTGTCACAGGACACAGGTAAGTCAGGGACACTCGGTTCCCGAGAACCACCATCCTCGTCTCCCAACATCACCTGCAAAGGAATTTCATCACTATCACAGTCATCATTATTATCAATATCATTATCATGATTATGATCAGTATCATCATCACTATCATGATCATCATCATTATCATTATCAGCATCATTATCATGGTCATCATTATCATGATCATCATCATTATCATTATCACATAAGTTTAACGGCCCACTAGCATTGTGTTCCGCCCCTCGGGACTGCGCACCCTCAGTAGGAGCTTCATCACACTGTCCATCAGAAACATTTTTCCCCAGAGATCCTTAGACCGGGGAAAGTCATTACCCAATATGATGGGGTGCACCAGGTTTTTCACTACCCCCACTTCATATGAAACCTCCCCGAGTTTGGGGATCAAGTCCACGGCAGTCTCTGGGTAGACTTTGGTGTCTCCATGGATGCACCCCACACTCAGGTGCCTATCAGGGAAGAAGTCCCTATCAATCAGGCTGTCACACACGGAAGTCACTGAACTCTCTGAGTCCAAGAGGGCCTGTGCTGGGCAGTCATTTACAACCACCGTGCACACCTGTGGTCCAGTCTCTTCGGCTGAGGTGGACACACACACAGGTTCTGCGCAGAGAGAGAGGGATCTGCCAACATCACAATACATAGGCTCCCCCTCTATTGGACAGTTGGCTGCAATTTCACGACATCTCCAACCCTGTCCATCACACTTTTCCACCCACATGTCCCCTCGGGCCTGAACCCGCTTATCAGCATACCCCATGTCCCCAACAGCTGGAACGCTCTTACCGCGAGAGTTCAGCGTCCGGGAACTCTGAAGTGACGACCTCTCAGACGGCTGGTCACGGAGACAGTCTTTGCTGGCGAAGGCCTTCTCCATCAGGCTGACCAGACGATTGGCGTCCTGGTGGTCTCCTTGTCCGACCTCTGGCTGTACCTCAGGATGACATGCTCGGGTGTAGCGGTTCACTATCACCTTTTCAACTCCATAATCAGGTTTGCTGACTGCAGACTCCCAACTGCATCTCCAGTCATGAACTCTCCTGGCACGGGCTGTCACCGTAACACCCAGCCGGGTAAGAATCTCCGCTTTCAGCTTGGCATAGTCTTGGCTGTCCTGCTCACTCAGGTCAGCATAAGCCCTTTGGGGTTCTCCAATCAGATAGGGTGCGACCATCATGGCCCATTCAGATAGGGGCAGATTCTCCTTCTCTGCCAGTCCCTCAAAACTAGTGAGATATACCTCCACATCATCACGAGGTGTCATCTTTTTCAGGGACCGTCTTACCGCCTTCTTTACAGCGGACAACGCAGGTGTCTTCACAACATTACTCTGGGACGAGGTGCTGAGAGCTGCAATCTGCTCCAACAACCGGTTATTCTCCTGCTGCTGCTGCTGGCACTGCAGTTGCATGCTCTGCTGGGCCTGTACCAGGTACTCAATGAGCTCCTCCATACTGCCGGACTTATCTGTCTCAACCACGGCAGTCTTATGTTGCACATTAACTTGCGCCATTTGTTCAAACAGCGCCTCCATGCTGTCATCCATGCTGTCAGACTTCTCTGTCTCAACAACGGCAGTCTTCACTCAAGACATACACACTCCACAGTCTTTTTCACAGAAAATTCAGCTTTGCTGTGCAGACACTTTTTTTTTTTTCTTTTGCAAACTCTATTAGGGCTACTGTCTCTTTAAGACTGCTCCAATCAGACGTTTTTGCTGACACACTTTTTTTTTTTTTTCTCTGTTGCTGCTTCAACAGACTTCACCTTTATTGCTGTCTCTCGCCACTGTGCTGCACACACATTCCAGCACTAATTGTATCAGCCACTGTGCTGCCCCAGCATTCTCCGCCAATTGTAAGCTTTTCAGGGGATATAGCTCTGGGATCGCCGTCCGGGTAGACAGAGTGGCACGGAAACAGTTCATTCAGACAGCAGTTCTGGTGAAAACTGGCCGCAACCAGCTTTATTAAAGTCCACGGCAAACAGATATAAAACAAATCATAAACAGAAGACCTAGGCTTGTCTAGCCACTTACTACACTTAGATAGATTTCCCTATCTATCCGGGTCCCGACTCTTAACAGCCAGGGCCAAAACAACACATATGTTCAGCATTTACCAGCATGGAGGTTCACAGAGTCTCCTCCTTGTGTCTGAAGGCACCTTCAACGTCCAGACTTGAGAGAGCTACCCTCCTATTCAGCTGCTATCCGCATGGATTCTCACAGAGACTACTCCTATGTCCGGGGTACATCGAGCACCCAGACTGAGATAGCTCAAACTCCTGGAGACACCTTCTGTGCCTGGACCCCTCCTGTGTCCAGACTAAACGAGCTCCCTGACTGTGTTCGCAGACACCTACTTCTGGTCTCCTAATTAACAGCTGAATGGTTTCAGGCCTGAGCTGCAAGTGTGTACTGAATGTAAGGTGTAGTGACCTTTCTCTACCACTAGGTTTACAAAGCCACACATTTCCCTTATACCATACAGCACAGTACCTAGGTGAAATGTACACCCCATTCGACACACATTCCTTCACTGTCTCACAATATATATATATATATATATATATGTAATTGTGACATGTATATATATGTATATTTATATTTCCTAGACTTCTACATACTGTAATAGCCGCAAATTCAATTGCCGGCTTCTGTGAAATCACAGAAGCCGACATGAAATGATACATTGTTTCCACACAGTTAACCATGTCATTTCCTGTATTTTGATATTTGTTTAGAACTTACAATTACATGAGTGTATTTGTGCTAAATTTCAGACATGTAGGGGTTAATTAAAGGTGTAAATTCGTTGACAAAAAAATGCGTGGGCTCCCGCTGTATTTTCTCCACCAGACAGACAAAGCAAGCGAGTGGGGGCAGATAATAACAGCCTAGGGAGGGTACTTTTTTTTTGTGCCCCCCCTGGCTACTAACATCTGCCCCCAGACACCCCAGAAAGGGCAAATCTATAATTAGATTCGCCCTTTCTGGCACTTTGCCCGTCTATTCCCATTGCCCTGTAGCGGTGGCGAATGGGTTAATAATCTCACCTTAATGTCACCTTAGTATTGAAAGGTGACCTTAAGGCAGGTTAATAATTGAGAGCTGTCAATTAGACAACTATCAATTATTAATCCTATTGTATGGTAGAAAAATCAAACACACACAGTTTAATAAAAAAGAAGTTTAATGAAATAATCACACAGTTTTTGACAATATTTTATTTTCCTGCTAAAACCATTTCCTGTAATAAAAATAAAATAAAAAAGCAAAATTATACTTACCAATCCGATGTACAGTCAGGTCCCACGGTGTAATCCATCAGAAAGGGTTAAGAGGTTACAGTTAGCAGGGAGATAATTCTGTCTCCTAGCTGTAACCCCCTGAATGAATAAGTTCCTCTACCACAGAAAGTAGAGGAAGTGATTCATGAATGGAGCTTAATTGATTTATTGGCAATTTAACTTTAAGGTACTGCCACACTAAACAATCCCGCTAGCGATCACGATAACGACGCATACTAATGCGATCGCTAGCGGGATTGTTTCTATATCGCTAAGTGCGGCCACATTTAGCGATATAGTTAAGAAGATCGCTAACGGCGATAGCGTCGTTAACGACTTTAGCGGTACAAAAGTACCGCTAAATCGCTAAGAAAAGGTGCCACACTAGCGATATATACTTACCCAGCGGGAGCGCCGACGAGAAAATAGGGTCCGGAACGATTCCAGCGACGAGCGAGATCACAGCAGGAAGCTCGTCGCTGGCAGCTGCCGCACTGAACAGCATCGCTAACGGGATCGCTAAATAGTGACGTTTTTTAGCGATCCCGTTAGCGATGTTGTTTAGTGTGGCATACCCTTTAGTGACCTGACCTAAAGGGAAAGTGGACACAATCAATTAAGCTACATTCATTAAACACATCCTCTCCTGTCGCCAGGAGAGGAACTTATTCATTCAGGAGCTTTGAGCTGAGCATGCAGGATTACTTGCACTGCTTGGCTCAAAGCTAGTTAACCCTTTGTGAAGGATTACAGCGTGGGATGTGACAGATTGCCAGATAGGTAAGAATAATGTTGTTTTATTATTTTATATTTATTTTAAAAGAACAAGGGCTTCGAACGGATTAAGAGTGAAATAAAAGATGGTCAAAAACATGTGTTTTTATTTCATTAAAATTATTTATTCTTAAAGTGTGTGTGTTTTTTTATTTAGTTCAATGGGATTAATAATTGATAGTTGTCTAATTGACAGCTCTCAATTATTAACCTGCCTTAAGGTCACCTTTCAATACTAAGGTGACATTAAGGTGAGATTATTAACCCATTCGCCACCGCTACAGGGCAATGGGAATAGACGGGCAAAGTGCCAGAAAGGGCGAATCTAATTATAGATTTGCCCTTTCTGGGGTGTCTGGGGGCAGATGTTAGTAGCCAGGGGGGGCACAAAAAAAAAGTACCCTCCCTAGGCTGTTATTATCTGCCCCCACTCGCTTGCTTTGTCTGTCTGGTGGAGAAAATACAGCGGGAGCCCACGCATTTTTTTTCAACGAAATTACACCTTTAATTAACCCCTACATGTCTGAAATTTTGCACAAATACACTCATGTAATTGTAAGTTCTAAACAAATATCAAAATACAGGAAATTACATGGTTAACTGTGTGGAAACAATGTATCATTTCATGTCGGCTTCTGCGATTTAACAAAAGCCGGCAATTGAATTAGCGGCTATAACAGTATGTAGAAGTCTAGGAACTATAAATATATGTATATATACATGTCACAATGACATGTGTTATATATATATGTATATATATATATATATAGATATATATATGTGTTCTATGTGTATATATCTATTCTTTTTTTTGTGATTGAAATACTATTTTTTTGGATCCATTATATGTCAGTTTTGCAAGCCTGCGAGAAAATCTCGCAAGTCGGATGAAAATCGGATGTTACAAGGTACACACACATGCGACTAAATCGCATCTTTGAAGGAAAATCGGATGCCAGAAGGATATGTGATGTTTGCATTTTGATCCGACAATCGACCGTCTAAAACGGACCGATTTTTTGTCGTTGTGTGTGACGCCGGCCTAACATGTTGGGATCCTATAAGGAGGCGAGTGCAGATCTGTATGTTGGTAATGCGGTTGATGAGATTTATCTGGACTTTACAAAGGCATTTCATCCTGTAGCACATAACAGCCTGAGGCTATGTGCAGACGGTGCGGTTTCTGCTGAGGAATTTTCCGCGCAGTTTGGTAAATCCGCAGGTAAAATGACCTGCGTTTTACCTGCGGATTTCCCCTGCGTTTTTAAACCTGCGGATTTGCCGCTGTTTTTGTGCGGATTTCTAATTAGAGCAGGTCTGACAACGCTGTGGAACTGCACAAAAGAAGTGACATGCTGCGGATTTAAATCCGCACCAAATTCGCGCGGAGAAATCCGCAGCATGTGCACTGCATTTTTTTTTTTTACATGGAATCTAATGCTACTGTACATCACTTGCAGTTCTGCTGCGGATCCGCAGGAGAATCCGCAACGTGTGCACAGACCCTTATACTGAAGCTACAGAAGCAAGGATTGGGGGGAATGTATATACAGATGGGTCAGGAATTGGCTAAATGACAGGAAACAAAGTTGTCATAAATGGTACGTTCTCTAAATGGCATATAGTCAGCAGTGGGAGCCGCAGGGATCTGTACTGGGAGCAGTGGGGACCGCAGGGATCTGTACTGGGAGCAGTGGGGACCGCAGGGATCTGTACTGGAAGCAGTGGGGACCGCAGGGATCTGTACTGGAAGCAGTGGGGACCGCAGGGATCTGTACTGGGAGCAGTGGGGACCGCAGGGATCTGTACTGGAAGCAGTGGGGACCGCAGGGATCTGTACTGGAAGCAGTGGGGACCGCAGGGATCTGTACTGGAAGCAGTGGGGACCGCAGGGATCTGTACTGGGAGCAGTGGGGACCGCAGGGATCTGTACTGGGAGCAGTGGGGACCGCAGGGATCTGTACTGGGATCAGTGGGGACCGCAGGGATCTGTACTGGAAGCAGTGGGGACCGCAGGGATCTGTACAGTCATGGCCAAAAGTTTTGAGAATGACACAAATTTTATATTTTCACATGATATGCTGCCCTCTGGTTTTTATGTGTGTTTGACAGATGTTTTTATCACAGAAATATAATTGCAAACATATGAGTAACAAAAGCTTATATTGACAGTTAGAATGAGTTAATGCAGCAAGTCAATATTTGCAGTGTTGACCCTTCTTCAGGACCTCTGCAATTCTCCCTGGCATGCTCTCAATCAACTTCTGGACCAAATCCTGACTGATAGCAGTCCATTCTTGCACAATCAATGCTTTCATTTTGTCAGAATTTTTAGGTTTTTGTTTGTCCACCCGTCTCTTGATGATTGACCACAAGTTCTCAATGGGATTAAGATCTGGGGAGTTTCCAGGCCATGGACCCAAAATCTCTGTTTTGTTCCCTGAGCCATTTAGTTATCACCTTTGCTTTATGGCAAGGTGCTCCATCATGCTGGAAAAGGCATTGTTGATCGCCAAACTGCTCTTGGAGGGTTGGGAGAAGTTGCTCTTGGAGGACATTCTGGTACCATTCTTTATTCATGGCTGTGTTTTTAGGCAAGACTGTGAGAGAGCCGATTCCCTTGGCTGAGAAGCAACCCCACACATGAATGGTTTCAGGATGCTTAACAGTTGGCATGAGACAAGACTGGTGGTAGCGCTCACCTTGTCTTCTCCGAATGAGGCGTTTTCCTGATGTCCCAAACAATCGAAAAGGGGATTCATCAGAGAAAATAACTTTACCCCAGTCCTCAGCAGTCCACTGCCTGTACCTTTTGCAGAATATCAGTCTGTCCATGATGTTTTTTCTGGAGAGAAGTGGCTTCTTTGCTGCCCTCCTTGAGACAAGGCCTTGCTCCAAGAGTCTCCGCCTCACAGTGCGTGCAGATGCACTCACACCTGCCTGCTGCCATTCCTGAGCAAGCTCTGCACTGCTGGTAGCCCGATCCCGCAGCTGAAACACTTTTAAGAGACGGTCCTGGCGCTTGCTGGTCTTTCTTGGGCGCCCTGAAGCCTTTTTGGCAACAATGGAACCTCTCTCCTTGAAGTTCTTGATGATGCGATAGATTGTTGACTGAGGTGCAATCTTTCTAGCTGTGATACTCTTCCCTGTTAGGCCATTTTTGTGCATTGCAATGATGACTGCACATGTTTCTTTAGAGATTACCAATGGGTAACAGAAGAGAAACAATGATGCTAAGCACCAGCCTCCTTTTAAAGTGTCCAGTGGTGTCATTCTTACTTAATCATGACAGATTGATCTCCAGCCATGTCCTCATCAACACCCACACCTGTGTTAATGGAGCAATCACTGAAAAGAAGTTAGCTGGTCCTTTTAAGGCAGGGCTGCAATGATGTTGAAATGTGTTTTGGGGGATAAAGTTCATTTTCTTGCAAATATTGACTTTGCAAGTAATTGCTGTTAAGCTGATCACTCTTTATAACATTCTGGAGTATATGCAAATTGACATTAGAAAAAGTGAAGCAGTAGACTTTGTAAAAATTAATATTTGTGTCATTCTCAAAACTTTTGGCCATGACTGTACTGTGAGCAGTGGGGACCGCAGGGATCTGTACAGGGAGAAGTGGGGACTGAAGGGATCTGTACTGGGAGCAGTGGGGACCGCAGGGATCTGTACTGGGAGCAGTGGGGACATGTACTGGGAGCAGTGGGGACCGAAGGGATATGTACTGGGAGCAGTGGGGACCGAAGGGATCTGTACTGGGAGCAGTGGGGACCGAAGGGATCTGTACTGGGAGCAGTGGGGACCGCAGGGATCTATACAGGAAGCAGTGGGGGCCGCAGGGATCTGTATAGGAAGCAGTGGGGGCCGCAGGGATCTGTACTGGAAGCAGTGGGGACCGCAGGGATCTGTACTGGAAGCAGTGGGGGTCGCAGGGATCTGTACTGGAAGCAGTGGGGGCTGCAGGGATCTGTACTGGAAGCAGTGGGGGCTGCAGGGATCTGTACTGGAAGCAGTGGGGGCCGCAGGGATCTGTACTGGAAGCAGTGGGGACCGCAGGGATCTGTACTGGGAGCAGTGGGGACTGCAGGGATCTGTACTGGGAGCAGTGGGGACCGCAGGGATCTGTACTGGAAGCAGTGGGGACCGCAGGGATCTGTACTGGAAGCAGTGGGGACTTCAGGGATCTGTACTGGAAGCAGTGGGGATCGCAGGGATCAGTACTGGAAGCAGTGGGGACTGCAGGGATCTGTATTGGGAGCAGTGGGGACCGCAGGGATCTGTACTAGAAGCAGTGGAGACCGCAGGGATCTGTACTAGAAGCAGTGGGGACCACAGGGATCTGTATTGGGAGCAGTGGGGATCGCAGGGATCAGTAATGGAAGCAGTGGGGACAACAGGGATCTGTATTGGGAGCAGTGGGAACCGCAGGGATCAGTAATGGAAGCAGTGGGGACAACAGGGATCTGTACTGGGAGCAGTGGGGACCGCATGGGTCTGTGCTAGGACCGATTCTTTTTAATCTCTTTATTAATGAAGTTGCGGATGGGATGGAGAGTAAAGTGTTAGTTTTTGCTGACAATGATTAACCCCTTCCCGACCCATGACGCCAACGTTGGCGTCATGAAAACCTGTGCCATCCCGACCCATGACGCCAACGTTGGCGTCATGCTATAAATCATGTTCCTGCGGGCCAGGAGACCGGGGTCACTGAAAGGTCACCCGACCCGCAGTAACAGGACCCTTACTGTATCACCACTGGGGGGTTAGCTTAACCCCCACGTGGCTACGATCGCTCTGATTGGCTGTTAAAAGTGAAACAGCCAATCAGAGCGATTTGTAATATTTCACCAATGAAACTGGTGAAATATTACAATCCAGCCATGGCCGATGCTGCAATAGCATCTGCCATGGCTGGACACCGCGTTCTGACCCCCCCCCCGCATCGAGTTACGGCGGTGATCGGCCACCGCCATCGAAAGATGGCGGTGATCGGTCACCGCCGTCACTATCTGCTCCCCTGCTCCTGCGATCCGCTGCCCCCATCTTCCGTTCCCACCCCCTCACCTCCCGACCCCCCCCTACTCACCTCTCCCGGTCCACCGATGTCCCTGGATCCGTACCGGCGGCTGCCCGGGATTCTTCATGGGCGCCGCCATCTTGGAAAATGGCGGGCGCATGCGCAGTGCGCCCGCCGGCCGGCGCATGCGCTCTCCAGTGTCCAAAAATTTATTTTGATCACTGTGATAAACTGTCACAGTGATCAAAATAAAAAAAAGTAAATGAACCCCTCCCTGTCATTAGTAGGGACAAATAAAAAAATATTTTTTTTTTTTCCTAGCAGATTTTGCTACTGATCCGCAGCTGATTTTTCTGCGGATTAGCGGCGGATATTGCTGCGGATCCGCGGCGGATTTTGCTGCTGATCCGCGGCGGATTTTGCTGCTGATCCGCGGCGGATTTTGCTGCTGATCCGCGGCGGATTTTGCTGCTGATCCGCGGCGGATTTTGCTGCTGATCCGCGGCGGATTTTGCTGCTGATCCGCGGCCGAGATTTTGCTGCGGATCCGCAGCGGATTTGGCGCTGCGGATCCACAGCAGATCCAGAAACCATGTACAGTACAATGCAAATAAATGGTTAAAAAAAACGCTGTGCACATGCGGATTTGCTGCGGTTTTAAATCCGCAGCATGTCAATTCTTTGTGTGGATTCCGCAGCGGTTTTACACCTATTCCATTATAGGTTAAAAACAGCAGGGAAAAACCGCAGCAAATCCGTGCTAAATTCGCAGGTAAAACGCAGGTCATTTTACCTGCGGATTTAAGAAAAATCCGCAAGTGAATCCGCAACGTGTGCACGGGGCCTCAGGGTTAGAATTAGGCTGGGTTCATATTGCATTATGGCAGTCCGTTAGATGGACTGCGTTTCACCGCGGTGTAACGCTGTCACGCGGTCTTATGATATGTGTACGATGTCAGTAAACTATTCTTAAAAGAACAACACTCTATACAACATATAGATTAGCAACATCAGCATGTAAATAAAGAATAGATTTACCTGACACGATATCCGTTGAACTCAGGATAAATCTTGAGGACTTGATACACTGTCACAGGAAAGAAGAGGACCGGGGGTCTAACCTGACCCTAAGCTGGGGTCCTAACTAATCCCTCACCTTGGAGGTACTGATAATGGTTCAGAGGTCCAAGTCTCCAGCCTAACCCTGTCTCCTATCAGTCCCTGAACCCTGTAATCAGTCCTAAGAAGGATTCTGATTACCACCAAAGGGATATGGGCTGATCTCTGCTAAATACACAGATTAGAAATATAAGACAGACTGGAGAAAACACAGACTTGCATACACACTCAAACACAGAAGGAACATAAATGATCTGGGATATTAAACTCTAAGCAAGGTGAGCTTAAAACAACTAAGGAGCTCTTTAACTTAAGTCTATACAGATACAATCCTATCTGTGGTCTGCATGAAGAATTTCACCGGCAACTCCCAAACAGACAACCAGAGATTTAAAGGAAACCAATCAACAAATAATTAATTGCAGCCGGAGAGAAACTGCACCCAGTCCCAGAACTGAGCACAGACAGAATTAACTCCCTAACTGCCAAACACAAAGAAACAGCAACTCAGCTGTGAGAAGTCAGAATGTGCAACCGCGACGATCTTCGTGGCGATGCACACATGACAGTACCCCCCCTTCTACGAGGGGCCTCCGGACCCTCAGGGCCAGGTTTGCCCGGGTGAGTTCTGTGGAAGGTCCGCACCAAACGATCTGCGTTAATGTCAGACGCAGGAACCCACGTCCTCTCCTCTGGACCATACCCCTTCCAATGCACCAAGTACTGAAGGGACCGGCGATTCAGACGTGAGTCAATGATCTTTGACACTTGAAACTCCAAGTTACCATTAACCACCACTGGAGGAGGAGGTAGAGGTGATGGTATGACTGGTGCCACGTACCTCTTAAGTAATGACTTGTGGAACACATTATGAATTTTAAACGTAGGAGGGAGGTCCAGACGAAATGCCACAGGATTAATTATGGAACTGATCCTGTACGGCCCGATGAATCTGGGGCCCAGCTTCCAGGAGGGAACTTTAAGTTTTATATTCCTGGTAGACAACCATACCAGATCGTTCACATTAAGATCTGGACCAGAAACTCTCCTCCTATCAGCCATACGTTTATAACGGTTCCCCATAGCACTCAGATTATTCAATACACCTCTCCACACTGAAGCAAGTGACGACGAGAAACGCTCCTCCTCAGGAACCCCAGAAGGGCCCCCCCCATTGAAAGTACAAAACTGGGGATGAAAACCATATGCCCCAAAAAACGGGGACTTACCAGTGGACTCGCTCCGCCTGTTGTTAAGAGCGAACTCTGCCAGAGGCAAGAAAGAAGACCAGTCCTCCTGGTTCTCTGAGACAAAACACCGGAGATATGTCTCTAAGCTCTGATTCAGACGCTCTGTCTGACCATTGGTCTGCGGATGAAAAGCCGAGGAAAATGACAACTGCATCCCCCGACGTAAACAAAATGCCCTCCAAAACTTGGACACAAACTGAGACCCCCTATCTGACACCACATCAGAAGGCAACCCATGAAGTCTCACAATCTCCCCAATGAACACCTGCGCCAGAGTTTTAGCATTAGGGAGGGCAGGAAGAGCAATGAAATGTGCCATCTTACTGAACCTGTCAACAACCACCAGTATGACAGTCTTCCCTGACAACTGAGGAAGGTCCGTGATGAAGTCCATAGACAAATGAGTCCATGGACGCTCCGGAAGTTTCAAGGGTAAGAGGGTCCCAGACGGACGGGTATGAGGGTCTTAGAGCGAGCACAAACCCCACAGGACGCGACAAAAGTTAAAACATCTTTATTAACGTTAGGCCACCAAAACCGGCGAGAAAGGAGATCTAAAGTAGCCTTACTCCCTGGATGTCCTGCTAAAGCAGAATTATGATGTGCCTCAATAACCTTTTGTCTCAACTGATTTGGGACAAACAGTCTCCCTGGAGGTCCTGCAGGGGCGTCCCCCTGAACCTCTAATACCTCCTCCTCAAGCTCAGAACATACAGCCGACACTACCACCCCCTCCTGAAGGATAGGAATCGGGTCATCCATTTTCCCGGCCCCTGGGAAACTGCGAGACAAGGCATCCGCCTTAACATTCTTAGATCCAGGGCGATAAGTGACAACAAAATTAAACCTGGTAAAAAACAACGACCATCGAGCTTGTCTGGAATTCAGACGCTTAGCGGATTCCAAATACAACAGGTTCTTGTGATCAGTAATAACGGTAACCGGGTGGACTGCCCCCTCCAAAAAGTGACGCCATTCTTCAAAAGCTAACTTAATGGCCAAAAGTTCCCTATTGCCGATATCATAATTCCTTTCAGCGGACGACAATTTCTTAGAAAAGAAAGCGCACGGATGCCATTTACCAGGGGACGGACCCTGGGACAATATTGCACCCACCCCTACGTCAGACGCGTCCACCTCCACAACGAACGGCTGTGATGCATCTGGTTGGATGAGAACGGGTGCCGAAGCAAAACATTTTTTCAAAGAGGAAAAAGCTTGGCAAGCTTTGTCCGACCATTTAGAAAAATCCGTCCCTTTTCTTGTCATGTCAGTGAGAGGTTTGACAACAAATGAGAAATTACAAATAAATTTCCGGTAGTAGTTAGCAAACCCCAGAAAACGCTGCAGAGCCTTAAGATCCTCTGGCTGATCCCATTCAAGCACTGCTCTCACCTTTTCAGGGTCCATACGGAAACCGGAGGCTGACACCAAGAAACCCAAAAACTGAAGTTCCTGTACGGCGAATACACACTTTTCCAGTTTGGCGTATAGTTTATTGTCTCGCAAGATCTGCAACACCTGTCTCACATGCTCCTGGTGAGACACAAGATCTGGTGAGTAAATTAAAATGTCATCCAAATATACGACCACAAACAGCCCCACCAGATGACGAAAAATGTCATTAACAAAATGTTGGAATACTGCTGGTGCAGTAGTCAGACCAAAAGGCATGACAAGGTTCTCATAATGTCCCTCCGGCGTGTTAAACGCCGTTTTCCACTCATCCCCCTCTTTTATCCTAATCAGATTATACGCCCCCCTGAGATCCAATTTAGAGAACCATTTGGCGCCAACAATTTGATTGAAGAGATCAGGAATCAGAGGGAGTGGATACGGATCTCGAACAGTAATCCGATTAAGTTCGCGGAAATCCAAGCAAGGGCGTAGGCCTCCATCTTTTTTCTTCACAAAGAAGAACCCCGCGGCCACTGGGGAAGATGAAGGTCTAATATGCCCTTTGGCCAGACTTTCCGAAATATAATCTTTCATAGCCTGCCTCTCAGGACCAGAAAGGTTATATAACCTAGCTTTAGGTAACTTAGCATCAGGAAGTAAATTAATAGAGCAGTCATACACGCGATGAGGAGGCAACTCCTGACACCCCTCCTCAGAGAACACATCCCCAAAGTCCTCCAAAAAAGGAGGCAAAGTACTAGGCACGACCGCACTGATGACTGTGTTCATGCAGTTACTTTTGCAAAACTCACCCCATTGGCTTATCTCTCTGGACTGCCAATTAATCACAGGGTTATGTTTAACCAACCAAGGAAGTCCCAACACAATAGGAGTAGGTAGACCCTCCAACACATAACAAGATAATAGTTCCCTATGTATTGCCCCTACCCGAAGGTCAATGTTATGAACCTCATGAACAAAGCTACCTTGGCCGAGAGGCCTGGCGTCAATGGAGAATATAGGGATCGGTTTGACCAATACACTCAGATGCATACCTTGAGCCTGAGCAAACTGAGCGTCAACCAGATTAGCCCCGGACCCACTATCAAGAAGAACAGAAAATCTCTCCACTCTCGTACCAACCACCACCTCCACTGGTACAAGGAACTGAGAAGAACTAGCAGACGAAATACATACTCCCAGGTTGTCGTCCACCACACAACCTGGGATTAACAGTTTTCCGGCGACTTCTTGTTCAACAAGGCACGGGACGGACATCCCCCAACAAAATGTCCCTCTTTCCCGCAGAAGAAACACCTTCTAGTCCTGCGGCGTACCGCCAATCCCCTCCTACGAAATGATGTCCCTCCCAACTGCATAGGCTCCTCCGAACAGACAAGGGGAACCTCAACATAAGGGACTTTAGTAGTAGGTGGAGTAACAACAGGGGGCGGAGTTACCTCGCACCTCTCCCGGAGCCGTCTATCAGTACGGATAGCTAGGGCCATAGCAGCCTCCAGTGATGGAGGAGAATCATACTGAGCCAAAACGTCTTTTAATTTATCAGAAAGCCCATGACAAAACTGGCTCCTAAGAGCTGGGTCATTCCACTGAGTATCTGTGGCCCATCTACGGAACTCAGAAGCAAATTCCTCCACCGGACGATCTTCCTGCTGTATCTTACGTAATTTTGTCTCAGCAAGAGAGACCCGATCTGGTTCATCATATACCAAACCCAGGGCAGTAAAAAATCGATCTACTGACTGTAGAGCCGGGGATCCCGGAGGAAGGGAAAATGCCCAGGATTGAGGGTCCCCTTGTAGGAGCGAGATAACAATTCCCACTCTCTGCTCTTCACTCCCTGATGATCGAGGCCGAAGCCGAAAATACAATTTACATGCTTCCCTGAAGGTAAAAAATTTGTCTCGCCCACCAGTGAACCTGTCCGGGAGAGCTACTTTAGGTTCAAATCTGGTTTGCTCCGAGGGAGACAAAACTTTGGACTTAATGTCCGTCAGCTCCATGGATAATCCCTGCAACTGCAGAGCCAGCTGGGCTACTGGATCCATGGCAACTGGGAATAATTTTAAGGCCAGTGAAAATGTCACGCGGTCTTATGATATGTGTACGATGTCAGTAAACTATTCTTAAAAGAACAACACTCTATACAACATATAGATTAGCAACATCAGCATGTAAATAAAGAATAGATTTACCTGACACGATATCCGTTGAACTCAGGATAAATCTTGAGGACTTGATACACTGTCACAGGAAAGAAGAGGACCGGGGGTCTAACCTGACCCTAAGCTGGGGTCCTAACTAATCCCTCACCTTGGAGGTACTGATAATGGTTCAGAGGTCCAAGTCTCCAGCCTAACCCTGTCTCCTATCAGTCCCTGAACCCTGTAATCAGTCCTAAGAAGGATTCTGATTACCACCAAAGGGATATGGGCTGATCTCTGCTAAATACACAGATTAGAAATATAAGACAGACTGGAGAAAACACAGACTTGCATACACACTCAAACACAGAAGGAACATAAATGATCTGGGATATTAAACTCTAAGCAAGGTGAGCTTAAAACAACTAAGGAGCTCTTTAACTTAAGTCTATACAGATACAATCCTATCTGTGGTCTGCATGAAGAATTTCACTGGCAACTCCCAAACAGACAACCAGAGATTTAAAGGAAACCAATCAACAAATAATTAATTGCAGCCGGGAGAAACTGCACCCAGTCCCAGAACTGAGCACAGACAGAATTAACTCCCTAACTGCCTAACACAAAGAAACAGCAACTCAGCTGTGAGAAGTCAGAATGTGCAACCGCGACGATCTTCGTGGCGATGCACACATGACAAACGCAGTTCGTTAACGCTGCCATTCGCCCCATTTGTGTGCGCATCGCAACGCATGCCGTAAAGCGGCATGCGTTCGCGACGTGCCGTCATTCTGATTCATCGCGTTATGCTATACCGTTACCAGCCGGTCAACGCTACATGTTGAACGGGCTGGTAAAACGCAATATGAACCCAGCCTTAGGGTTAGCATTAGAATTAGGGTTAAGGTTAGAATTAGGGTTAGGGTTGGAATTTGGGTTAGGGTTGGAATTAGGGTTAGGCTTGTGGTTAGGTTTATGGTTAGAGTTGGGATTAGGGTTAGGGGTGTGTTGGGGTTAGGGTTATGGTTAGGGTTTGTATTAGAGTTAGGTGTGTGTAGGGGTTAGGGTTGGGGTTAGGGGTGTGTTGGGGTTAGGGTTGGAGTTAGAATTGATGGGTTTCCACTATTTAGGCACATCAGGGGGTCTCCATACGCGACATGGCGCCACCATTGATTCCTGCAAATTTTGCGTTCAAAAAGTCAAACAGTGCTCCCTTTATTCCAAGCCCCGACGTATGCCCAAACAGTGGTTTATCCCCACATATGGGGTATCAGCGTACTCGGGAAAAATTGCACAACAACTTTGGGGGTTCTAATTTCTCCTGTTAACATTGGAAAAAAAAAATTGGGGACTAAAAAATTATTTTTGTGGAAAAAAATGATTTTATATTTTCACGGCTCTGCGTTATAAACTTCTGTGAAGGACTTGGAGATTCAAAGTGCTTACCACACATCTATAGGAGTTCCTTGGGGGATCTAGTTTCCAAAATGGGGTCACTTGTGGGGAGTTTCTACTGTTTAGGCACATCAGGGACTCTGCAAACGTAACATGATGCCCGAAGACCATTCCATCAAGTGGGCATTTCAAAACGTCACTACTTCCCATCCGAGCCCCGACGTGTGCCCATACAGTAGTTTTCTCCCACATATGGGATATCAGCATACTCAGGACAAATTGGACAACAACTTTTGGGGTCTAATTTCTCATGTTACCCTTGGGAAAATAAAAAAATTGGGGACTAAAAGATCCTGATTGTGGAAAAAAATATGATTTTTTTATTTTCATGCCCGGGCGTTATAAACTTCTGTGTATCCCTTGGGGGTTCAAAGTGCTCACCACACATCTAGATAAGTTCTTTGCGGGGTCTAGTTTCCAAAATAGGGTCACTTGTGGGGAGTTTCTACTGTTTAGGCACATCAGGGGCTCTGCAAACGTAACAAGATGCCCGCAGACCATTCCATCAAGTCGGCATTTCAAAGCCTCACTACATCCCTTCCGAGCCCTGATGTGTGCCCAAACAGTTGTTCCCTCCCACATATGGGGTACTAGCATACTCAGGACAAACTGGACAACAACTTTTGGGGTCCAATTTCTCCTGTAACCATTGTGAAAATAAAAAATAGTGGGCTAAAAAAATCACTTTGAGAAAAAAAAATGATTTTTTATTTTCACGGCTCTGCGTTATAAACTTCTGTGAAGCACCTGGGGGTTCAAAGTGCTCACTATGCATCTAGATAAGTTCCTTAGGGGGTCTAGTTTCCAAAATGGGGTCACTTGTGGGGGAGCTCCAATGTTTAGGCACACAGGAACTCTCCAAATGCGACATGGCAACCGCTAAATATTCCAGCATATTTTCCATTCAAAAAGTCAAATGGCGCTCCTTCCCTTCTGAGCCCTGCTGTGCGCCCAAACAGTGGTTTATGATCACATAAGAGGTATCTGTGTACTCAGGAGAAATTGCCCAACAAATTTTAGGATAAAATTTATACTGTTGCCCATGTGAAAATGAAAAAAACTGAGGCTAAAAGAAAATTTTTGTGAAAAAAAAGTACTTTCTTTTTTTTACGGATCAATTTGTGAAGCACCTGGGGGTTCAAAGTGCTCACTATGCATCTAGATAAGTTCCTTAGGGGGTCTAGTTTCCAAACTGGGGTCACTTGTGGGGGAGCTCCAATGTTTAGGCACACAGGGACTCTCCAAATGCGACATGGCAACCGCTAAATATTCGAGCATATTTTCCATTCAAAAAGTCAAATGGCGCTCCTTCCCTTCTGAGCCCTGCCGTGCGCCCAAACAGTGGTTTATGACCACATATGAGGTATCTGTGTACTCAGGAGAAATTGCCCAACAAATTTTAGGATCCAATTTATACTGTTGCCCATGTGAAAATGTAAAAACTGAGGCTAAAAAAAATTTTTGTTGGAAAAATTAAAATGTCCATTTTTTCCTTCCACGTTGCTTTAGTTCCTGTGAAGCACCTGAAGGGTTAAAAATCTTCTTGAATGTAGTTTTGAGTAGCTTGAGGGGTGCAGTTTTTATAAAGGTGTCACTTTTGGGTATTTTCTGCCATATAGACCCCTCAAAGTGACTTCAAATGTGAGGTGGTCCCTAAAAAAAATGGTTTTGTAAATTTTGCTGTAAAAATGAGAAATCGCTGGTCAACTTTTAACCCTTATAACTTCGTAACAAAAAAAAATTTTGTTCCCAAAATTGTGCTGATGTAAAGTAGACATGTGGTAAATTTTATTTATTAACTATTTTGTGTCACATAACTCTCTGGTTTAACAGAAGAAAAATTAAAAATTTGAAAATTTACAAAATTTTCAAAATTTTTGCCAAATTTCCATTTTTTTCACAAATAAACGCAAAAAATATCGACCTAAATTTACCACTAAAATGAAGCCCAATATCTCACAAAAAACATACTCCAGAATCGCTAGGATCCGTTGAAGCGTTCCTGAGTTATTACCTCATAAAGGGACATTGGTCAGAATTGCAAAAAATGGCAAGGTCTTTAAGGTCAAAATAGGCTGGGTCATGAAGGGTTAAAGGAAGGATAGGTGATCATCAGGCACCAATAACCCAAAGTAAAACAATATACCGTATATACTCGAGTATAAGCTGACCCGAGTATAAGCCGACCCCCCTAATTTTGCCACAAAAAACTGGGAAAACTTACTGACTCGAGTATAAGCCTAGGGTGCAAAATGAGATTATGCCCTATATGCTGCCCATGTATTATGCCCCCATAGATGCTCCATAGATTGTGCCCCCATAGATGCTCCATAGATTATGCCCCCATAGATGCTCCATAGATTGTGCTCCCATAGATGCTCCACAGATTGTGACCCCATATATGATCCATAGGTTATGCCCCCATAGATGCTCCACAGATTGTGCCCCCATATATGATCCATAGATAATGCCACATAGATGCTCCATAGATTATGCCCCCATAGATTATTCCCCCATAGATGCTCCATAGATTATGTC
>JARQOD010005683.1:0-46762 GCA_033576555.1 Oophaga sylvatica
CAGCAGCCCATCCAGTCTAGCATCTGGCCCCCCCTACCTGCAGCCCGTCCAGTCTAGCATCTGGCCCCCTACCAGCAGCCCATCCAGTCTAGCATCTGGCCCCCTACCAGCAGCCCATCCAGTCTAGCATCTGGCCCCCCTACCAGCAGCCCATCCAGTCTAGCATCTGCCCCCCTACCAGCAGCCCATCCATCTAGCATCTGGCCCCCCTACCAGCATCCCATCCAGTCTAGCATCTGGTCACCCTACCAGCAGTCCATCAAGTCTAGCATCTGCCCCTAAACCCGCAGCCCTTCCATTCTAGGGGGCAGATGCTAGACTGGATGGGCTGCTGGAAGGGGGGCCAGATGCTAGACTGGATGGGCTGCTGGTAGGTGGGGCAGATGCTAGATTGGATGGGCTGCTAGTAGGGGGTCCAGAAACTAGACTGATGGGCTGCTGGTAGGGGGGGCCAGATGCTAGACTGGATGGGCTGCTGGTAGGGGGCCAGATGCTAGACTGGATGGGCTGCTGGTAGGGGGGCCAGATGCTACACTGGATGGGCTACTGGTAGAGGACCAGATGCTAGACTGGATGTGCTGCTGGTAGGTGGCCAGATGCTAGACTGATGGCTGCTGGTAGGGTGGCCAGATGCCAGACTGGATGGGCTGCTATGAGGGGAGGCAGATGCTAGACTGGATGGGCTGCAGGTAGGGCCAAAATGCTAGACTGGATGGCTAGCAGCTAGACTGTGCTGGCAGAGCTTAGAATGGATGGCTCCTGGTAGGGTGGCAGATGCTAACGATGGGCTCCATGTAAGAGGCAGATGCTAGAATGTATGGATGCTGGTAGGTGGGACAGATGCTAGACTGGATTGGTTGCTGGTAGGGTGGCCAGATGCCAGACTGGATGGCTGCTGTGAGGGATGCCAATGCTAGACTGGATGGGCTGCTGGTAGGGAGGCCAAATGCTAGACTGGATGGGCTGCAGGTAGGGGGGCCAGATGCTAGACTGGATGGGCTGCTGGTAGAGGGAGCAGATGCTAGACTGGATGTGCTGCTGGTAGGGGGGCAGATGCTAGAATGGATGGGCTGCTAGTAGGGGGGCAGATGCTAAACTGCTTGGGCTGCTGGTAAAGAGGGCAGATGCTAGAATGTATGGGATGCTGGTAGGTGGGCCAGATGCTAGATTGGTTGGGCTGCTGGTAGTGGGGCAGATGCTAGACTGGATGGCTGCTGGTAGGGGGGCCAGATGCTAGACTGGATGGACTGCTGGTAGGGGGGTCAGATGCTAGACTGGATGGACTGCTGGTAGGGGGAGCAGATGCTACACTGGATGTGCTGCTGGTAGGGGGAAGATGCTAGACTGGATGGGCTGCTGGTAGGGGGCCAGATGCTAAACTGGATGGGCTGCTGGTAGGGAGGGCAAATGCTAGAATATATGGGATGCTGGTGGGGGGGCAAATGCTAGAATGGATTGGCTGCTGGGGGGTCAGATGCTAGAATTGATGGCTGCTAGTGGGGGGGCAGATGCTAGAATGGATGGGCTGCTGGTAAGGGGCAGATGCTAGATTGTAAGGACTGCTGCTGATGGGGCAGATGCTAGAATGGATGGGCTGCTGCTTGGGGGGCAGATGCTAGAATGGATGGGCTGCTGGTTGGAGGAGCAGATACTAGAAAAGAGTGGATGCTGGTAGGGGGCAGATGCTAGAATGGATGGTCTGCTGGTAGGGGGCAGATGCTAGAATGCATGGGTTGCGGGTAGGGGGGCAGATGCTAGAATAGATGGGCTGCTAGTAGGGGCCATCTATTCTAGCAACTGCGCCCTACCAGCAGCCCATCCATTCTAGCATCTGCACCCTACCAGCAGCCCATCCTTTCTAGCATTTGCCCCTACCAGCAACTAATCCATTCAAGCATCTGCCCCCTACCAGCAGCCCATGCATTCTAGCATTTGCGCCCAACACGCAGCCCATCCATTCTAGCATCTGCCCCCTACCTGCAGTCCCATCCATTCTATCATCTGCTATCCTACCAGGAGCCCAAACATTGTAGCATCAGCCCCCTACCATCAGCCTTTCCGTTCAAGCATCTGCCCCTACCAGAAGCCTATCCATTATAGCATCTAAACCCCCCTACCTGCAGCCCATCCAGTCTAGCATCTGACCATCCCTACCAGCACCCATCAAGTCTAACATCTGACCCCCCCCTACCAGTAGCTCATCCAGCCTAGTATCTGACCCCCTACCAGCAGACCATGCAGTCTAGCATCTGGCCCCCCTACCAGCAGCCCATCCAGTCTAGCATCTGGCCCCCCTACCAGCAGCCCATCCAGTAGAGCATCTGGCCCCCTACCAGCAACCCATCCAGTGTAGAATCTGGCCCCCCTACCAGCAGCCCATCCTGTCTAGCATCTGGCCCCCATTACCAGCCCATCAGTCCAGCATCTACCTCCACGCAGCCCACCCAGTCTAGCATCTGGCCCCCCTACCAACAGCCCATCATCTAGCATCTGGCCCCCTACCAGCAGCCATCCAGTCTAGCATCTGGCCCCCTACCAGCCGCACATCCAGCTAGCATCTGGCCCCCTACCAGCAGCCCATCCAGTCTAGCATCTGGCCCCCTACCAGCAGCCCATACAGTCTAGATCTGGCCCCCCCTTCCAGCAGCCTATCCAGTCTAATTTCTGCCCCCCCTACCAGCAGCCCATGAAGTCTAGATCTGACCCCCCTACCAGCAGCCCATCCAGTCTAGCATCTGCCCCCCCTACTAGCAGCCCATCCAGTCTAGCATCTGCCTCCCCCTACCAGCAGCCCATCCAGTCTAGCATCTGGCCCCCCTACCAGCAGCCCGATCCAGTCTAGCATCTGGCCACCCTTCCAGCAGCCCATCCAGTCTAGCATCTGGCCCCCCCTACCTGCAGCCCATTCCAGTCTAGCATCTGGACCCCCTACCAGCAGCCCATCCAGTCTAGCATCTGGCCCCCCTACCAGCAGCCCATCCAGTCTAGCATCTGGCCCCCTACCAGCAGCCCATCCATCTAGCATCTGCCCTACCAGCAGCCCTCAATCTAGCATCTGCCCTACAGCAGCATTTTCTAGGGGCAGATGCTAGACTGGATGGGCTGCTGGAAGGGGCAGATGCGGACAGGATGGGCTGCTGGTGGGGGGCAGATGCTAGATTGGATGGACTGCTGGTAGGGGTCCAGTAGCTAGACTGGATGGGCTTCTGGTAGGGGGGCCAGATGCTAGACTGGATGGGCTGCTGGTAGGGGGGAAGATGCTAGAATGGATGGGCTGCTGGTAGGGGGCAGATGCTAAACTGGATGGGCTGCTGGTAAGAGGGGAGATGCTAGAATGATGGGCTGCTGGTAGGGGGACAGATGCTAGACTGGATAGGCTGCTGGTAGGGTGGCCAGATGCCAGACTGGATGGGCTGCTGTGAGGGGGGCTGATGCTAGACTGGATGGGCTGCTGGTACGGGGCCAAATGCTAGACTGGATTTCTGTATCTGCTCACCTACCAGCAGCCTCCATTCTAGATCTGCCCCTACTGCAGCCCATCCAGTTTGCATCCGCCCCTACCAGAGCCATCATTCTAGCTTGCCTCCTACAGCAGCACATCCAGTCTAGCATCTGCTCCCTCTATCGACGTCATCCAGTCTAGCATCTGGCCCCTTCTGCAGCCCATCCAGTCTAGCATCTGCCCCCCTCACAGCAGCCCATCCAGTCTGGCATCTGGCCACCTACAGAGCCTCAGTCTAGATTGGCCACCTACAGCAGCCATGAGTCTAGCATTTGGACCCTAACAGTACCCATCAGGTAGCATCTGCCCTCCTACCAGCAGCCCATCAGTTAGCATCTGGCCCCCTTACCAGCAGCCCATCCAGTCTAGCATCTGGACCCCTACCAGCAGTCCATCCAATCTAGCATCTGGCCCCTACCAGCAGCCCATCTATCCAGCATCTGGACCCCTTCCAGCACCCATCCATCTAGCATCTGCCCCTAGAATGATGCTCTGTAGGGCAGATGTCAGACTGATGGGCTGCTGGTAGTGGGCCAATGCTAGACGATGGCTCTGTAGGGGGGCCAGATGCTAGACGGGATGGCAGCTGGAAGGGGGGGCAGATGCCAGACTGATGCAATGTGGTAGGGGCCAGATGCATAGACTGGATGGGCTGCTGTAGGTGTGACAAATGCTAGATGGACGGCTCCCTGGTAGGGGGAGCAGATGCTAGACTGGATGGCTGCTGGTAGGGGGAGGCAGATGCTAGACTGGATGGGCTGCTGGTAGGTGTCCAGATGCTAGACTGGATGGGCTGCTGGTAGGGGGGGCAAATGCTACACTGGATGGGCTGCTGGTAGGGGGTCAGATGCTTGACTTGATGGGCTGCTGGTAGGGAGGCTAGATGCTAGACTGGATGGGCTTCTGGTAAGGGGGGCCAGATGCTAGACTGATGGCTGCTGGTAGGGGGGCCATATTCTAGACTGGATGGGTTGCTGGTAGGGGGCCAGATGCTAGACTGTATGAGCTGCTGGTAGGGGGTCCAGATGCTAGACTGGATGGGCTGCTGGTAGGGGGGCCAGATGCTCTACTGGATGGTCTGCTGGTAGGGGGGCCAGATGCTAGACTGCATGGGCTGCTGGTAGGGGGTCCAGATGCTAGACTGGATGGGTTGCTGGTAGGGGGCCAGATGCTAGACTGTATGAGCTGCTGGTAGGGGGGCCAGATGCTCTACTGGATGGGCTGCTGGTAGGGGGGCCAGATGCTAGACTGCATGGGCTGTATTGATTAAACCATAACCATGGGTGATATTCAAATACATCGTCCAGTAATTTAGGACAGAGCTACTTCTGCATATGTTAATATTAGAAACTACCGAGCATCCAACTCAACATGAGACATATGATACAATAATTTAAAAAAGTACAAATCTTTATTACAATTTCTAGTTATACAAAAAACAAGTCAAACAGTGTATATATATGATGGTGAATGGATGAGAAAAACAAGAAAAAGAGCACCTGCAGAATACCCACAATATGCAATTGGAGCGCCGTATATCTGCCATAAAGCTTTAATGTCAGTGACAAAAGCCTGTCTATTATGGTATACCCCAGCCATAAAGGTATAATACAATGGGCTGACTATATAGTTCTAATGTCAGTACAAAAAGCCTAGTTGTCAGGGTATAGCCGTGAAAATAAACAGAAGTTAAAGCTAAGAATACGGGGCTAAAATTGCCACTCAGCACAGACAGTGTCACCCATGGCAACCATGGGGTGTGCGGAGTTAATTGCGGTCAGCGGTCAACTTACCCATGTGGGATCAGAAGTACTGCCAGGTGCGTGCCCCTGGCCAGATGCTAGACTGGATGGGCTGCTGGTAGGGTGGCCAGATGCTAAACTGGACGGGCTGCTGGTAGGGGGGCCAGATGCTAGACTGGATGGGCTGCTGGTAGGGGGAGGAAGATGCTAGACTGGATGGGTTGCTGGTAGGGGGCCAGATGCTAGACTGTATGAGCTGCTGGTAGGGGGTCCAGATGCTAGACTGGATGTGCTGCTGGTAGGGGGGCAGATGCTCTACTGGATGGGCTGCTGGTAGGGGGCCAGATGCTAGACTGCATGGGCTGTATTGATTAAACCATAACCATGGGTGATATTCAAATACATCGTCCAGTAATTTAGGACAGAGCTACTTCTGCATATGTTAATATTAGAAACTACCGAGCATCCAACTCAACATGAGACAATGATACAATAATTTAAAAAAGTACAAATCTTTATTACAATTTCTAGTTATACAAAAAACAAGTCAAACAGTGTATATATATGATGGTGAATGGATGAGAAAAACAAGAAAAAGAGCACCTGCAGAATACCCACAATATGCAATTGGAGCGCCGTATATCTGCCATAAAGCTTAATGTCAGTGACAAAAGCCTGTCTATTATGGTATACCCCAGCCATAAAGGTATAATACAATGGGCTGACTATATAGTTCTAATGTCAGTACAAAAAGCCTAGTTGTCAGGTATAGCCGTGAAAATAAACAGAAGTTAAAGCTAAGAATACGGGGCTAAAATTGCCACTCAGCACAGACAGTGTCACCCATGGCAACCATGGGGTGTGCGGAGTTAATTGCGGTCAGCGGTCAACTTACCCATGTGGGATCAGAAGTACTGCCAGGTGCGTGCCCCTGGCCAGATGCTAGACTGGATGGGCTGCTGGTAGGGTGGCCAGATGCTAAACTGGACGGGCTGCTGGTAGGGGGCCAGATGCTAGACTGGATGGGCTGCTGGTAGGGGGAGGAAGATGCTAGACTGGATGGGCTGCTGGTAGGTGTCCAGATGCTAGACTGGATGGGCTGCTGGTAGGGGGGGCCAGATGCTAGACTGGATGGGCTGCTGGTAGGGGGGTCAGATGCTAGACTTGATGGGCTGCTGGTAGGGGGTCAGATGCTAGACTGGATGGGCTACTGGTAGGGGGGGTCAGATGCTAGACTTGATGGGCTGCTGGTAGGGATGGTCAGATGCTAGACTGGATGGGCTGCAGGTAGGGGGGTTTAGATACTATAATGGATAGGCTTTTGGTTGGGCAGATGCTTTAATAATTGGGCTCCTGGTAGGGGGGCAGATGCTAGAATGGAAAGGCTGATGGTAGGGGCTGATGCTAGAATGTATGGGCTCCTGGTAAGATAGCAGATGATAGAATGGATGGACTGCAGGTAGGGGGCAGATGCTAGAATGGATGGGCTGCGTGTTGGGCGCAAATGCTAGAATGCATGGGCTGCTGGTAAGGGGCAGATGCTTGAATGGATTGGTTGCTGGTAGGGGGCAAATGCTAGAAAGGATGGGCTGCTGGTAGGTGCAGATGCTAGAATGGATGGGCTGCTGGTAGGGCGCAGTTGCTAGAATAGATGGCCCCCTACTAGCAGCCCATCTATTCTAACATCTGCCCCCCTACCCGCAGCCCATGCATTCTAGCATCTGACCCCCTACCAGCAGACCATCCATTTTAGCATCTGCCCCCTACCAGCAGCCACTCTTTTCTAGTATCTGCTCCCCCTACCAGCAGCCCATCCATTCTAGCATCTGCCCCCCCAAGCAGCAGCCCATCCATTCTAGCATCTGCCCCATCAGCAGCAGCCCATACAATCTAGCATCTGCCCCCTACCAGCAGCCCATCCATTCTAGCATCTGCCCCCCACTAGCACCCATCAATTCTAGCATCTGACCCCACCAGCAGCCCATCCATTCTAGCATTTGCCCCCCCTACCAGCATTCCATATATTCTAGCATCTGCCCTCCCTACCAGCAACCCATCCAGTTTAGCATCTGCCCCCCCTACCAGCAGCCCATCCATTCTAGCATCTTCCCCCTACCAGCAGCACATGCAGTGTAGCATCTGCTCCCCCTACCAGCAGTCCATCCAGTCTAGCATCTTCCTCCCCTACACGCCTCCAGTCAGCATGCCCCCTACAGCAGCCGTCCAGTCACATCTGGCCACCCTACCAGTAGCCCATCCAGTCTAGCATCTGGCCCCCCTACCTGCAGCCCATCCAGTCTAGCATCTGGCCCCCCTACCAGCAGCACATCCAGTCTAGCATCTGCCCCCCCTACCAGCAGCCCATCCTGTCTAGCATCTGGCCCCCCTACCAGCAGCCCATCCAGTCTAGCATCTGGCCCCCCTACCAGCATCCCATCAAGTCTAGCATCTGCCCCTACCAGCAGCCCATCCATTCTAGGGGGCAGATGCTAGACTGGATGGGCTGCTGGAAGGGGGCCAGATGCTAGACTGGATGGGCTGCTGGTAGGGGGGGCCAGATGCTATATTGGATGTGCTGCTGGTAGGGGGTCCAGAAGCTAGACTGGATGGGCTGCTGGTAGGGGGGCCAGATGCTACACTGGATGGGATGCTGGTAGAGGGTCCAGATGCTAGACTGGATGGGCTGCTGGTAGGTGGGCCAGATGCTAGACTGGATAGGCTGCTGGTAGGGTGGCCAGATGCCAGACTGGATGGGCTGTTGTGAGGGGGGGCAGATGCTAGACTGGATGGGCTGCTGGTAGGGAGGCCAAATGCTAGACTGGATGGGCTGCAGGTAGGGGGGCCAGATGCTAGACTGGATGGGCTGCTGGTAGAGGGAGCAGATGCTAGACTGGATGTGCTGCTGGTAGGGGGGGCAGGTGCTAGAATGGAATGGCTGCTGGTAGGGGGGCAGATGCTAAACTGGATGGGCTGCTGGTAAAGAGGGCAGATGCTAGAATGTATGGAATGCTGGCAGGTGGGCCAGATGCTAGACTGGTTGGGCTGCTGGTAGGGTGGGCAGATGCTAGACTGGATGGGCTGCTGGTAGGAGGGCCAGATGCTAGACTGGATGGGCTGCTGGTAGGGGGGTCAGATGATAGACTGGATGGACTGCTGTTAGGGGGAGCAGATGCTACACTGGATGTGAAGCTGGTAGGGGGGCAAATGCTAGAATGGATGGGCTGCTGGTAGGGGGCAGATGCTAAACTGGATGGGCTGCTGGTAGGGAAGGCAGATGCTAGAATATATGGGATGCTGGTAGGGGATGCAAATGCTAGAATGGATGGGCTGCTGGTGGGGTCAGATGCTAGAATTGATGGGCTGCTAGTGGGGGGGCAGATGCTAGAATGGATGGGCTACTGGTAGGGGCAGATGCTAATTGTATGGGCTGCTGCTGATGGGGCAGATGCTAGAATGGATGGGCTGCTGCTTGGGGGGCAGATGCTAGAGTGGATGGGCTGCTGGTAGGGGAGCAGATACTAGAAAAGAGTGGCTGCTGGTAGGGGCAGATGCTAGAATGGATGGTCTGCTGGTAGAGGGGCAGATGCTAGAATGCTTGGGCTGCGGGTAGGGGGGCAGATGCTAGAATAGATGGGCTGCTAGTAGGGGGCCATCTATTCTAGCAACTGCGCCCTACTAGCAGCCCATCCATTCTAGCATCTACGCTCTACCAGCAGCCCATCCATTCTAGCATCTGCACCCTACCAGCAGGCCATCCTTTCTGGCATTTGCCACCTACCAGCAACCAATCCATTCTAGCATCTGCCCCCTACCTGCAGTCCATCCATTCTATCATCCATTCTATCATCTGATATCCTACCAGGAGCCCATACATTCTGCACCCAACACGCAGCCCATCCAGTCTAGCATCTGATCCCCCCCTACCAGCAGCCCATCCAGTCTAGCATCTGGCCCCCTTCCAGCAGCCCATCAAGTCTAGCATCTGACCCCCTACCAGCAGCCCATCCAGTCTAGCATCTGGCCCCCCCTACCAGCAGCCCATCCAGTCTAGCATCTGGACATCTACCAGCAGCCCATCCAGTCTAGCATCTGCCTCCCCCTACCAGAAGCCCATCCGGTCTAGCATCTGGCCCCCCTACCAGCAGCCCGTCCAGTCTAGCATCTGGCCACCCTACCAGCAGCCCATCCAGTCTAGCATCTGGCCCCCCTACCTGCAGCCCATCCAGTCTAGCATCTGGCCCCCCTACCAGCAGCCCTTCCAGTCTAGCATCTGCCCCCCCCTGCCAGCAGCCCATCCAGTCTAGCATCTGGCCCCCCTACCAGCAGCCCATCCAGTCTAGCATCTGGCCCCCCTACCAGCAGCCCATCAAGTCTAGCATCTGCCCCTACCAGCAGCCCATCCATTCTAGGGGGCAGATGCTAGACTGGATAGGCTGCTGGAAGGGGGGCCAGATGCAAGACTGGATGGGCTGCTGGTAGGGGGGGCCAGATGCTAGATTGGATGGGCTGCTGGTAGGGGGTCCAGAAGCTAGACTGGATGGGCTGCTGGTAGGGGGGCCAGATGCTAGACTGGATGGGCTGCTGGTAAGGGAGCCAGATGCTAGACTGGATGGGCTGCTGGTAGGGGGGCCAGATGCTACACTGGATGGGCTGCTGGTAGGGGGTCCAGATGCTAGACTGGATGGGCTGCTGGTAGGTAGGCCAGATGCTAGACTGGATGGGCTGTTGGTATGGTGGCCAGATGCCAGACTGCATGGGCTGCTGTGAGGGGGGCAGATGCTAAACTGGATGGGCTGCAGGTAGGGGGGCCAGATGCTAGACTGGATGGGCTGCTGGTAGAGGGAGCAGATGCTAGACTGGATGTGCTGCTGGTAGGGGGGGCAGATGCTAGAATGGATGGGCTGCTGGTAGGGGGGCAATGCTAGACTGATGGGACTGCTGGTAGGGGGCCAGATGCTAGCCTGGATTGGCTGCTGGTAGGGGGCCAGATGCTAGAATGGATGGGCTGCTGGTAGGGGGGGCCCGATGCTAACTGGATGGGCTGTTGGTAGGGGGGCAGATGCTAGAATGATGGGTGCTGGCAGGGGGGCTAATGCTAGACTGGATGGCTGCTGGTAGTGGGTCAGATGCTAGAATTGATGGGCTGCTAGTAGGGGAGGGAGATGCTAGACTGGATAGGTTGCTGGTAGGGGGACCAGATGCTAGATTTATGGGCTGCTGTAGGGGGCCAGATGCTAGACATGATGGGCTGCTGTATGGGGGGCCAGATGTGCTAGCTGGATGGGCTGCTGGAGTGGTGGGGGGTCAGATGCTAGACTTGATGGTCTGCTGTAGTGGGGCAGATGCTAGATGTATGGCTGCTGTGAGGGGCAAATGCTAGAATGGATGGGCTGCTGCTTGCGGGGCCACATGCTAGAATGGATGGCTGCTGTTAGGGAGCAAGGTCATCGAAAGATTGCAGCTGAAAGTGGGGGCAATGCTAGAATGGATAGTCTGCTAGAGGGGTGCAGATGGCTAGAATGGAATGACTAGAGGTGGGTAATCAATGATTAAGGAGGCTCTGTAGGAGTGGCAAAGCTAGAATTCATGGCTACATGGGCTCCATCCATTTTCTAGCAACTGCTCCTACCAGCAGCCCATCCATTTAGCATCTAACGCCTCTACCAGCAGCCCATCCATCTAGCATCTGCACCCTACCAGAGCCCAACCATCTAGCATATTGACCTACCTGCAACCAATCCATTAAGATCTGTGCCCCTACCAGAGCCCATGCATTTCTAGCTATTTTAACCCACAGCTAGCACCGAGTCCATTCTAGCATCTGCCCCAATCACTGCAGCCATCCATTCTATCATCTGCTATCCTATCCCGGATGCGAGTGCTAGACTGGATGGCTGCAGGTAGGGGGGAGGCAGACAGATGCTTAAGCAATGGGATGTGCTGCTGGTAGGGGGGTCAGATGCTAGAATGGATGGGCTGCTGGTAGGGGGGCAGATGCTAAACTGGATGGGCTGCTGGTAAAGGAGGGCAGATGCTAGAATTATGGGATGCTGGTAGGGGGGCAATGCTAGAATGGATTGGGCTGCTGGTGGGTCAGATGCTAGAATTGATGGGCTAGTGCATGTATGTGGGGGGGGCAGATGCTAGAATGGATGGGGCTGCTGGTAGGGGAAGATGCTAGATTTGTAGGGGCTGGCTGCTGGAGGGCAGATGCTAAATGGATGGGCTGCTGTGGGGGCAGATGCTAGAAATGGGATGGAAGGGCTGCTGAATAGGTGTGAGGGCAGATACTAGAAAGATGGGCTGCTGTGAAGGGGGCAGATGCTAGAATGGATGGCTTGCAATGCTGGTATGGGGGGCAGATGCTAGAATGCATGCTGACTGGGGCGTATAGGGCGGGGCAGATGCTAGAATAGATGGGCTGTGCTGATGTTAGGGGGGCCATCTATTCTAGCAACTGCGCCCTACCACAGCCCATCCATTCTAGCATCTACGCTCTACCAGCGCCCATCCATTCTAGTCTGCACCCTACCAGCAGCCCATCCTTTCTAGCATTTGCCCCTACCAGCAACCAATCCATTCAAGCATCTGCCCCCTACAGCAGCCCATGCATTCTAGCATTTGGCCCAACACGCAGCCCATCCATTCTAGCATCTGCCCCCTACCTGCAGTCCATCCATTCTATCATTTGCTATCCTACCAGGAGCCCATACATTCTAGCATCAGCCCCCTACCAGCAGCCTTTCCATTCTAGCATCTGCCCCCCTACCAGGAGCCCAATTATTAAAGCATCTGCCCCTACCAGCAGCCTATCCATTATAGCATCTAAACCCCCCTACCTGCAGCCCATCCAGTCTAGCATCTGACCCTCCCTACCAGCAGCCCATCCAGTCTAGGGGCAGATCTAGACTGGATGGGCTGCTGGAAGGGGGCCAGATGCTAGACTGGATGGGCTGCTGGTGGGGCGGGCCAGATGCTAGATTGGATGGGCTGCTGGTAGGGGTCCAGAAGCTAGACTGGATGGGCTGCTGGTAGGGGGGGCCAGATGCTAGACTGGATGGGCTGCTGGTAAGGGGGCCAGATGCTAGACTGGATGGGCTGCTGGTAGGGGGGCCAGATGCTACACTGGATAGGCTGCTGGTAGGGGGTCCAGATGCTAGACTGGATGGGCTGCTGGTAGGTGGGCCAGATGCTAGACTGGATGGGCTGCTGGTAGGGTGACCAGATGCCAGACTGGATGGGCTGCTGTGAGGGGGGCAGATGCTAGACTGGATGGGTTGCAGGTAGGGGGGCCAGATGCTAGACTGGATGGGCTGCTGGTAGAGGGAGCAGATGCTAGACTGGATGTGCTGCTGGTAGGGGGGGCAGATGCTAGAATGGATGGGCTGCTGGTAGGGGGGCAGATGCTAGACTGGATGGGCTGCTGGTAAAGAGAGCAGATGCTAGAATGTATGGGATGCTGGTAGGTGGGCCAGATGCTAGACTGGATGGGCTGCTGGTAGGGTGGCCAGATGCCAGACTGGATGGGCTGCTGTGAGGGGGCAGATGCTAGACTGGATGGGCTGCAGGTAGGGGGGCCAGATGCTAGACTGGATGGGCTGCTGGTAGAGGGAGCAGATGCTAGACTGGATGTGCTGCTGGTAGGGGGGCAGATGCTAGAATGGATGGGCTGCTGGTAGGGGGCAGATGCTAGACTGGATGGGCTGCTGGTAAAGAGAGCAGATGCTAGAATGTATGGGATGCTGGTAGGTGGGCCAGATGCTAGACTGGTTGGGCTGCTGGTAGGGGTGGCAGATGCTAGATTGGATGGGTTGCTGGTAGAGGGGCCAGATGCTAGACTGGATGGGCTGCTGGTAGGGGGGTCAGATGCTAGACTGGATGGACTGCTGGTAGGGGGAGCAGATGCTACACTGGATGTGCTTCTGGTAGGGGCAGATGCTAGAAGAGGGCTGTGTGGCTAAAGGATTCCGCTGGAAAGGGCCCTCTCCGCGCCCACCAACACATTGCACCCCCAACCAGCCCCATCCATTCTTGCATCTACCCTACCAGCAGCCCATCCTTCTAGCATCTGCCCCTACCAGCCCATCCATTCTACATCGGGCCCCCTACCAGCAGCCATCAGTCTAGCATCTGTCCCCCTACCACCCATCCATCTAGCATCTGCCCCCTACCAGCAGCCATCCATCCTAGCATCTGGCCCCCTACCAGCAGCCCATCCAGTCTAGCATCTGGCCCCCTACCAGCAGCCCATCCAGTCTAGCATCTGGCCCCCCTACCAGCATCCCATCCATCTAGCATCTGCCCCCCTACCAGCAGCCCATCCAGTCAAGCATCTGGCCCCCCCACCAGCAGCCCTCCAGTCTAGCATCTGCCCCCCACCAGCACCCCTCTCAGTCTAGCAACTGGACCCCCTACCAGCAGCCCATCCAGTTAGCATCTGGCCCCCTACCAGCAGCCCATTCAGTTTAGCATTTTGCCCTTACCAGCACCCATCCAGTCTTGCATCTAGCCCCCCTACCAGCAGTCCATCCAGTTAAGCATCTGGCCCCCTACAAGCAGCCTATCAGATCTAGCAATGGACCCCCTACCAGCAGCCCATCCATCTAGCATCTGGCCCCCACCTAATAGCAGCCCATCCATTCTAGCATCTGGCCCCCCTAACATGCAGCCATCCATCTAATATCTGGCCTCCCTACCGCAGCCCATCCAGTCTAGCATCTGCCCTCCCTACCAGCTAGCCCATCCAGTCTAGCATCTGCCCTCCTACCAGCAGCCCATAAATGCTAAGCACCCTCTGCACCCCCCTATCAGCAGCCCATCCAGTCTAGCATCTGACCCCCCTACCAGCACCCCATCTAGATCGCCCCACCAGTGCCATCCACTACACTGCCCCCTACCACAGCCCATCAGCAGCATTGGCCCCCTCCAGCAGCCCATCCGTCAGCTCTGCCCCCCTCCAGCAGCCATCATAGCATTGGCCCCCACCAGCCCATCCATCTAGCATCTGGCCCCTACCACACCATCCAGTCAAGCATCTGCCCCCACCGCACCCACCAGTCAATGGGGTAGAACGGCCCACAGCAGCCCATTCAGTTGCATCTGCCCTCCGCCCATCCAGTCTTGCATCTACCCCCTACAAGTCCATCCATTAAGTCTGCCCCCTACAGCAGCCTATCTAACTGAACTGGACCCCCTACCAGCAGCCCATCCATTGCATGGCCCCCCTAAGCAGCCCATCAGTCAACATCTGGCCTCTTACCAGCAGCCTCCAGTCTGCATCTCCCACTACCAGCACCTATCAGCTGGCACTGCCCCCTACCAGCAGCCAACAGTCTAGCATCTGACCTCCTACACAGCATCCAGTCTAGATTAACCGCCTCCAGCCCATCCAGTATAGCTCTGGCCCCCCACAGCCCCATCCAGTTTAGCATCTGCCTCTACCAGCACCATCCAGTCTAGCATCTGCCCCTACCACGCCCATCCAGTCTACATCTGGCCACCCCCTACCAGCAGCCCATACATCTAGCATCTGGCCCCCCTACCAGCTCCATCCAGTCCTAGCATCTGGCCCCCCTACCAGCAGCCCATTCAGCCTAGCATCTGGCCCCCCTACCAGCAGCCCATCCAGTCTAGCTTCTGGCCCCCCTACCAGCAGCCATTTCAGTCTAGCAACTGGCCCCCTACCAGCATCCCATCCAGTCTAGCATCTGCCCCACCCTACCAGCAGCCCATCCAGTCAAACATCTGCCCCCCCACCAGCAGCCCATCCATCCTAGCATATCAGGCCCCCTACCAGCAGCCTTTCTAGTCTAGCAATCTGGACCCCCTACCAGCAGCCCATTCAGTTTAGCATCTTGCCCTTACCAGCAACCCATCCAGTCTTGCAATCTAGCCCCCCTACCAGCAGTCCATCCAGTTAAGCATCTGGCCCCTACAAGCAGCCTACTAGACTAGCAACTGGACCCCCTACCAGCAGCCCATCCATCTAGCATCTGGCCCCCCCTAAAAAGCAGCCCATCCAGTCAAGCATCTGCCTCTTCACCAGCAGCCCATCCAGTCTAGCATCTCGCCCACTACCAGCAGCCTATCTAGACTGGCAACTGGACCCCCTACCAGCAGCCCAAACCAGTCTAGCATCTGGACCTCCTACCAACAGCTCATCCAGTCTAGCATTAAGCCGCCCTTCCAGCTGCCCATCCAGTATAGCATCTGCGCCCACCACAAGCAGCCCATCCAGTTTAGCATCTAGCCCCTCTACCAGCAGCCCATCCAGTCTAGCATCTGGCCCCCCTACCAGCAGCCCTCCAATCTACCACTGGCCACCCTACCAGCAGCCATCCAGTCTAGCATCTGGCCCCCCTACCAGCACCCATCCAGTCTAACATCTGCCCCTCCCTACCAGCAGCCATCCATTCAAGCATCTGGCCCCCCCACCTGCAGCCCATCCAGTCTAATCTTGCCCCCACCAGCAGCCATTTTTAGTCTAGCAACTGGCCCCCCTACCAGCAGCCCACCAGTCTAGCATCTGGCCCCCTAACAAGCACCCATCCATCAAACATCTGGCCCCCCACCAGCAGCCATCCAGTCTAGCACTGGCCCCCTACCAGCACCCATCGAGACTAAACTGGCCCCCCTACCAGCAGCCCATCCAGTTTAGCATCTGGCCCCCCTACCAGCAGCCCATCAGTCTTAGCATCTGGCCCTACCAGCAACCCATCCATCTTGCATCTAGCCCCCCCCTACCAGCCAGTCCATCCAGTTAAGCATCTGGCCCCCTACAACAGCCTATCTAAAATTACAACTGGACCCCCTACCAGCAGCCCATCCATTTTAGCATCTGCCCCTCCTAAAAGCACCCATCCATCAAGCATCTGGGCCCCTTCCACCAGCAGCCCATCCATCCCAGCATCTCGCCCACTACCACACCTATCAGACTGGCAACGGACCCCCCACCCGCAGCCCAACCCGTCTAGCTCTGGACTTTCCCACCAACACTCATCCATCTAGCATCTAAGCCGCCCTACCAGCTGCCCATCCAGTATAGCATCTGTGCCCCCCACAAGCAGCCCATCCATTTAGCACTAGCCCCTCTACCACAGCCCCTCCGTCTAGCATTTTTGGCCCCCCTACCAGCAGCCCATCCAATCTACCATCTGCCACCCTACCCGCAGGGCCCCTCCAGTCTAGCATACCCCGGCCCCCCTACCTGCAGCCCATCCATTTTAACATCTGCCCCCCCTAAAAAGCACCCATCCATTCTAGCCCTCTGGCCCCCCTACCTGCACCCATCCATCCCAATATCTGCCCCCCCACCACACCCATCCAGTCTAGCAATTTTGGCCCCCCTACCACACCCATCCAGTCAAATCTGGTCCTCCTACCAGCACCCAACCATTCTAGCATCTGCCCCCCAAACCCGCAGCCCATCCAGTCCCAGCATCTGCCCCCCTAACATGCACCCAAAACCCCCTCCCAACATCTCCCCCCCTACAAGCAGCCCATCCAGTCTAGCATCTGGCCCCCCTACCCGCAGCCCATCCAGTCTAGTATCTGGTCCTCCTACCAGCAGCCCATCCATTCTAGCATCTGGCCCCCCTACCAGCAGCCCATCCAGTCTAGCATCTGGCCCCCCTACCAGCAGCCCATCCAGTCTAGTGTTGTGAATGGGTTTGAGATGAGTTCTGAGCAGAGGCTCCCTCTGGTGGTTACTAGCGGTGCTAGTCTGTCCAGTGAAGATTGTGAGGACTGGGAATCAGGTGTTACTGACTGGTCTTATATAAGGGAGTCACCTTCCCATCAGGGTTGCCGGTGATCAATTGTTCTGGTCTGAATCCTTTATTCCAGTTTCCCTTGTAGCCTGCTGTGTCGTGTCTGCATCTCCTGCTAACAGATAAGACATTTTCTTCTTTTGTGTTTGTGCTATATTTTTGCATTTTGTCCTGCACTTCTGTGGGGCCTTCAGGGTCCCCTCCGGGGCTTCTGCCCTCTCAGTTTTGTTCAGCCACTGATGTTTGTACTTTTGCTTTTCCAGTTTTTTTCAGTGGCTGCTGTTTTGATTTTGTTACCCCAGAGAACTAATTTAGGTGGAAGAGGTCGTGTGATCTCAGGTGTTTTTTTTTAAATTAGTAGAGTTGGTGCTTTTCAGGGTTTTCTGGGATTGCAGTAAGTACCCTTCCTATCCTTTTCTATTTAGTTAGTTTGGGCCCCAGCGTTTGCTCATACTATTTTCTTTCTGTGTCAGTATTTCATCTTGTCTAACCGCCATTACATGTTTGGGGGCTTTCTATTATCTTTGGGGTTCTGCTCCGGGCAGATAGCTTTCCTATATCTATCTTTAGGTGTAGTTAGTTTCTCAGGCTGTGACGAGGCGTCTAGGACCAACGTAGGAACGCTCCACGGCTGCCTCTAGTTGTGGTGGTTAGTCAGGGTACTGCAATCTCATAGATTCCAACTGCTCTGGTGTATTGCCTTTTTTACCTGCACTCCTCAGCTACCAAAACATAACAGTATCACCGGCCCAAAAATTGAAAATTGTATGGTACTCACAGAAGGGAAAAAATATTGTCAGAGTTGTCAGAGATATTTTTCTGTTTGTTGCATTTTTTTTTTTTCCCTCTGTATCTCTGGGTGCTGGGGAGGATCTTTTCTCTCAATGGAGTTTGCACAGTTGTCTGGCCGTGTGGATCAGCTTACCACTGAGGTTCGGAGTATTGCTATCTATCTTGCTGGGTTGCCTGTTGTGGAACCTAGGATTCCCATGCCAGATTTGTTTTTAGGGGATCGAGCTAAGTTTCAGAATTTCAAAAATAATTGTAAATTGTTTTTTGCCTTAAAATCTAAGTCCTCAGGGAACGCAGCGCAGCAGGTTCAAATTATCATCTCTCTCCTGCGCGGCGATCCTCAGGATTGGGCTTTTTCCCTGATACCTGGGGATCCTGTTTTGAGTGATGTTGATGCATTTTTTCAGGCCTTGGGGTTATTGTACGATGAGCCTAATGTCACTGATCAAGCTGAGAAAGCCTTGTTGGCATTAAATCAGGGGCTTGATGACGCTGAGTTATACTGTCAGAGATTCCGTAGGTGGGCAGTCCTGACCAAATGGAATGACGACGCTTTGGCAGCCCTTTTCCGGAAGGGTCTGTCAGATAATGTAAAGGATGTTATGGTGGGATTCCCTGTCCCCTCTTGTCTCAATGATTCTATGTCATTAGCGATTCAAATTGACAGACGTTTGCGTGAGCGGAGAAGTATGCGTGGAATGGTGTTGCCTTGTGAACCAGCTTCTGAACCCATGCAGTGTGATAGAGTGGTGTCTGGGGCACAGCGTCATGAGTTTCGAAAGCGCAATGGGTTATGTTTCTACTGTGGTGATGCCTCTAATGCTATTTCAGTCTGCCCTAAGTGGGGAAGACGTTTTGCACGCTCAGTAGTCTTGGTAGTGTTCAGACTAAGTTTTTATTAACTGTCACTCTGATATGCTCTCTGTCCTCATTTTCTGCTCAGGCTTTCGTTGATTCTGGAGCAGCTATTAACCTGATGGATTATGATTTTGCTAAACGTTGTGGATTTCCCTTGATACCCCTACAGAAGTCTATTCCCCTACTGGGGATCGATTCTACCCCTTTGGCTGAGAATAAACCCCAGTTTTCTACTCAGGTGATAATGAGGGTTGAACCTGATCACCAGGAGTGCTGCAAATTTTTGGTTCTGTATAATCTGCATGACATTATCGTGCTGGGTTTTCCTTGGTTACAGTCTCATAATCCTGTTTTGGATTGGAAATCTGTGTCTGTAACCAGTTGGGGCTGCCAATGTGTTAATACCAACACTCCTGTTTTTTCTGCCTCCCCCCAGGCTCAGGATGTTCCTGACTTTTGATTGATTTTTCTGATGTGTTTAGCGAAAGTAAATCTGCATCCTTGCCTCCCCATAGGAGCTATGACTGCGCTATTGAATTAGTGCCGGGTAGTAAATTCCCTAAAGGTCGCCTTTTTAACTTGTCTGTACCTGAACATGACGCTATGCGGTCTTATATCAAGGAATCATTGGAGAAGGGTCATATCAGACCATCCTCTTCACCCTTAGTTGCCGGTTTTTTCTTTGTGGCCAAAAAGGATGGTTCATTAAGGCCGTGTATTGATTATCGTCTCTTGAACAATATCACTATGAAATATCAATACCCGTTACCCTTGATTTCTGACCTGTTTTCCAGGGTGAAAAACGCTACTTGGTTTACCAAGCTTGACCTCAGGGGGGCGTATAACCTTATTCGCATTAAGCACGGGGATGAATGGAAGATGGCAGTCAATACCCCTGAAGGGCATTTTGAGTACCTGGTGATGCCCTTTGGGCTCACTAATGCTCCTTCCGTCTTCCAGTCCTTCATGAATGACATTTTCAGGGATTTTGTGGACAAATTTCTGATTGTTTATTTGGATGATATCTTGATTTTTTCTAATGACTGGGACTCTCATGTGAAACATGTTCGAACTGTATTCCAGATTTTGAAAGAGAATGCTCTGTATGTGAAGGGATCAAAGTGTCTTTTTGGCGTACAGAGGATCTCATTTCTGGATTCATTTTGTCCCCATCTGTTATTGAAATGGACCCGGTCAAGGTTCGGGCCATCTGTGATTGGGTCCAACCTACTTCATTGAAGGCTCTTCAGAGATTTTTGGGTTTTGCCAATTTTTATCGTAAATTTATTGGTAATTTCTCGGTTATTGTTAAACCATTAACTGATTTGACCAGAAAGGGTTCTGATGTGGTGAATTGGCCTCCTGAGGCAGTCTCTGCATTTCAGGAACTTAAGCAGAGATTCACTTCTGCTCCTGTTCTACGGCAGCCTGATGTTTCTCTGCCATTTCAGGTGGAGGTTGATGCCTCTGAAATTGGGGCAGGTGCCGTTTTGTCCCAAAAAGATCCAGAGACCTCTAAAAGTAACCCTTGTGCCTTTTTCTCTCGAAAATTTTCTCCTACTGAACGTAATTATGACGTGGGTAATCGGGAGTTATTGGCCATGAAGTGGGCTTTTGAAGAGTGGAGACATTGGCTGGAGGGAGCCAAACATCAGGTGGTGGTCCTTACGGACCATAAGAATCTGGTCTATCTGGAATCTGCCAAGCGACTCAATCCTAGACAGGCCAGGTGGGCCTTGTTTTTCACACGTTTTAATTTTGTGGTTTCCTTTCTTCCTGGCGCTAAGAATGTTAAGGCGGATGCCCTCTCGAGGAGTTTCCTTGCGGACTCTCCTGAGTTATCTGATCCTTCTGTTATTTTGAAAGAGGGTGTAGTTCTTTCCGCCATCTCGCCCAATTTGAGACTTGCTCTGGAGGGGTGTCAGGAGGATAGGCCCGAGTGCTGCCCTGTTGGAAAATTGTTTGTCCCGGACCAGTGGAAAAAGAGTGTGATGTCTGAGATTCATTGTTCCGCGTTGGCTGGGCATCCCGGAATTTTTGGTACCAGAGACTTGGTTAGTCGGTCCTTTTGGTGGCCTACCTTGTCTCGTGATGTCAGGGAATTTGTGCAGTCCTGCGGGACTTGCTCTCGCTCCAAGCCTTGCTCTCGCTCTAGTGGTTTGTTGATGCCATTGCCTGTGCCCAAGAGACCATGGACCCATATCTCTATGGATTTCATTTCCGACCTTCCTGTTTCTCAGAGAATGACCACCATCTGGGTAATTTGTGATAGGTTTTCCAAGATGATACATCTTGTGCCATTACCTAAGTTGCCTTCCTCCTCTGAATTGGTGCCGTTGTTCCTTCAGCACGTGGTTCGTTTACACGGCATTCCTGAGAACATTGTGTCTGACAGAGGAGTCCAGTTTGTTTCCAGATTTTGGAGGACTTTTTGTTCTAAACTGGGTGTTCAATTGTCTTTCTCCTCGGCATTTCATCCTCAGACCAATGGTCAAACTGAGAGAACAAACCAGACATTGGAGACTTATCTAAGATGCTTTGTGTCTGCTGATCAGGATGACTGGGTCTCTTTTTTGCCTTTGGCTGAGTTTGCTCTTAATAATAGGGCTAGCTCTGCCACTTTGATGTCTCCGTTTTTCTGTAATTCTGGGTTTCACCCTCGATTTTCTTCAGGACAGACGGAGGCTTCTGTCTGTCCAGGTGTTGACTCTGTTGTGGAGCGTATGCAACAGATTTGGGACCAGGTAGTGGAGAGGTTGTCCCTCTCTCAGGAGAAGGCCCAGCGGTTTGCTAACCGGCATAGGACTGATGGTCCTCGGTTTAAAGTAGGGGACTTGGTCTGGTTGTCCTCAAAAAATATTCCTATGAGAGTAGCATCTCCTAAATTTAAGCCTAGGTTCATTGGACCTTATAAGATCATGGAGATTATTAATCCTGTTTCTTTTCGTTTGTTTCTTCCAGGACATTTAAGATCCATAACGTGTTCCACAAGTCCTTGTTGAAGAGGTTTGTTGAGCCAGTGGTTCCTGCTGCTGTGCCTCCTGACCCTGTTTTGGTTGAGGGCAATCTGGAGTATGTGGTTGAGAAAATATTAGATTCTCGTTTTTCTAGACGGAAACTCCAGTATTTGGTTAAATGGAGAGGTTATGGTCAGGAAGACAATTCTTGGGTGTTTGCTTCGGACATCCATGCTAGGAGACTTATCCGTGCGTATCACAGAACTCATCCTGACCGACCTGGTTGCTCAAATGAGGGTTCGGTGACCCCTCCTCAAGGGGGGGGACTGTTGTGAATGGGTTTGAGATGAGTTCTGAGCAAGGCTCCCTCTGGTGGTTACTAGCGGTGCTAGTCTGTCCAGTGAAGATTGTGAGGACTGGGAATCAGGTGTTACTGACTGGTCTTATATAAGGGAGTCACCTTCCCATCAGGGTTGCCGGTGATCAATTGTTCTGGTCTGAATCCTTTATTCCAGTTTCCCTTGTAGCCTGCTGTGTCGTGTCTGCATCTCCTGCTAACAGATAAGACATTTTCTTCTTTTGTGTTTGTGCTATATTTTTGCATTTTGTCCTGCACTTCTGTGGGGGCCTTCAGGGTCCCCTCCGGGGGCTTCTGCCCTCTCAGTTTTGTTCAGCCACTGATGTTTGTACTTTTGCTTTTTCCAGTTTTTTCAGTGGCTGCTGTTTTGATTTTGTTACACCAGAGAACTAATTTAGGTGGAAGAGGTCGTGTGATCTCAGGTGTTTTTTTTGAAATTAGTAGAGTTGGTGCTTTTCAGGGTTTTCTGGGATTGCAGTAAGTACCCTTCCTATCCTTTTCTATTTAGTTAGTTTGGGCCCCAGCGTTTGCTCATACTATTTTCTTTCTGTGTCAGTATTTCATCTTGTCTAACCGCCATTACATGTTTGGGGGCTTTCTATTATCTTTGGGGTTCTGCTCCGGGGCAGATAGCTTTCCTATATCTATCTTTAGGTGTAGTTAGTTTCTCAGGCTGTGACGAGGCGTCTAGGACCAACGTAGGAACGCTCCACGGCTGCCTCTAGTTGTGGTGGTTAGTCAGGGTACTGCAATCTCATAGATTCCAACTGCTCTGGTGTATTGCCTTTTTTACCTGCACTCCTCAGCTACCGAAACATAACAGTCTAGCATCTGGCCCCCCTACTAGCAGCCCATTCAGTCTAGCATCTTGCTCCCCTACTAGCATCCCATCCAGTTTAGCATCTGGCCCCCCTACCAGCAGCCCATCCAGTCTAGCATCTGGCCCCCCCTAAAAGCAGCCCATCCAGTCTAGCATCTGGTCCCCTTACCAACAGCCCATCCAGTCTAGCATCTGGTCCCCCTACCAGCAGCCCATCCAGTCTAGCATCTGGCCCCCCTACCAGCAGCCCATCCAGTCAAGTATCTGGCCCCCCACCAGCAGCCCATCCAGTCTAGAATCTGGCCCCCTACCAGCAGCCTATCTAGACTAGTATCTGGCCCCCCTACCAGCAGCCCATCCAGTCTAGCATCTGGCCCCTCTACCAGCATCCCATCCAGTCTAGCATCTGGACCCCCTACCAGCAGCCCATCCAGTCTAGCATCTGGCCCCCCTTCCAGCAGCCCATCCAGTCTAGCATCTGGCCCCCCTATCAGCAGCCCATGCAGTCTAGCATCTGGCCCCCCTACCAGCAGCCCATCCTGCCTAGCATCTGACCCCCCTACCAGCAGCCCATCCAGTCTAGCATCTGGTCCCCCTACCAGCAGCCAATCCAGTCTAGCATCTGGCCCACCTACCAGCATCCCATCAAGTCAAGCATCTGGCCCCCCTACCAGCAGCATATCCAGTCTAGCATCTGGCCCCCCTACCAGCAGCCCATCCAGCCTAGCATCTGACCCCCCAACCAGCAGCCCATGCAGTCTATCATCTGACCCCCCTACCAGCAGCCCATCCAGTCTAGCATCTGACCCCCCTACCAGCAGCCCATCCAGTCTAGCATCTGCCCCCCCTACTAGCAGCCCATCCAGTCTAGCATCTGGCACCCCTACCTGCAGCCCATCCAGTCTAGTATCTGTCCCCCCACCAGCAACCCATCCATTCTAGCATCTGGCCCCCCTACCAGCAGCCCATCCAGTCTAGCATCTGGCCCCCCTACCAGCAGCCCATCCAGTCTAGCATCTGGCCCCCTACCAGCAACCCATCCATTCTAGAATCTGGCCTCCCTACCAGCAGCCCATCCAGTCTAGCATCTGGCCCCTCTATCAGCAGCCCATCCAGTCTAGAATCTGGCCCCCTTACCAGCATCCCATCCAGTCTAGCATCTATCCCCCCTACCAGCAGCCCATCCGGTCTAGCATCTGGCCCCCCTACCAACAGCCCATCCAGTCTAGCATCTGGCCCCCCCTACCAGCAGCCCATCCAGTCTAGCATCTGCTCCCCCCCTTACCAGCAGCCCATCCAGTCTAGCATCTGCCCCCCCCTACCCGCATCCCATCCAGTCTAGCATGTGGCTCCCTTACCAACAGCTCATCCAGTCTAGCATCTGGTCCCCCTACCAGCAGCCCATCCAGTCTAGCATCTGGCCCCCCTACCAGCAGTCCATCAAGTCAAGCATCTTGCCCCCCCACCAGCAGCCCATCCAGTCTAGCATCTGGCCCTCTACCAGCAGCCTATCTAGACTAGCATCTGGCCCCCCTACCAGCAGCCCATCCAGTCTAGCATCTGCCCCCCCCTACCCACATCCCATCCAGTCTAGCATCTGGCTCCCTTACCAACAGCTCATCCAGTCTAGCATCTGGTCCCCCTACCAGCAGCCCATCCAGTCTAGCATCTGGCCCCCCTACCAGCAGTCCATCAAGTCAAGCATCTTGCCCCCCCACCAGCAGCCCATCCAGTCTAGCGTCTGGCTCCCCTACCAGCAGCCCATACATTCTAACATCTGCACATTACCAGCAGCACATCCTTTCTAGCATTTGCCCCCTACCAGCAACCAATCCATTCAAGCATCTGCCCCCTACCAGCAGCCCATGCATTCTAGCATTTACCCCCTACCTGCAGCTCATCCATTCTATCATCTGCTATTCTACCAGGAGTCCATCCATTCTAGCATCAGCCCCCTACCAGCAGCCCTTCCATTCTAGCATCTTCCCCCCTACCAGGAGCCCATTTAATAAAGCATCTACCCCTACCTGCAGCCTATCCATTATAGCATCTAAACCCCCTACCTGCTGCCCATCCAGTCTAGCATCTGACCCTCCCTACCAGCAGCCCATCCAGTCTAGCATCTGACACCCCCTACCAGCAGCCCATCCAGCCTAGCATCTGACCCCCCCTACCAGCAGCCCATGCAGTCTAGCATCTGACCCCCCTACCAGCAGCCCATCAAGTCTAGCATCTGACCCCCCTACCAGCAGCCCATCCAGTCTAGCATCTGCCCCCCTACCAGCAGCCCATCCAGTCTAGCATCTGGCACCCCTACCTGCAGCCCATCCAGTCTAGCATCTGGCCACCCTACCAGCAGCCCATCCAGTCTAGCATCTGGCCCCCCTACCAGCAGCCCATCCAGTGTAGCATCTGGCCCCTAGCAGCAACCCATCCATTCTAAAATCTGGCCCCCCTACTAGCAGCCCATCCAGTCTAGCATCTGGCCCCCTACCAGCAACCCATCCTTTCTAGAATCTGGCCCCCCTACCAGCAGCCCATCCAGTCTAACATCTGGCCCCCCTACCAGCAGCCCATCCAGTCTAGCATCTGGCCCCCTTACCAGCATCCCATCCAGTCTAGCATCTAGCGCCCCTACCAGCAGCCCATCCGGTCTAGCATCTGGCCCCCCTACCAACAGCCCATCCAGTCTAGCATCTGGCCCCCCTACCAGCAGCCCATCCAGTCTAGCATCTGGCCCCCCTACCAGCAGCTCATCCAGTCTAGCATCTAGCCCCCCCTACCCGCAGCCCATCCAGTCTAGCATCTGGCCCCCTTACCAACAGCCCATCCAGTCTAGCATCTGGTCCCCCTACCAGCAGCCCATCCAGTCTAGCATCTGGCCCCCCTACCAGCAGTCCATCCAGTCAAGCATCTGGCCTCCCCACCAGCAGCCCATCCCGTCTAGCATCTGGCCCCCTACCAGCAGCCTATCTAGACTAGCATCTGGCCCCCCTACCAGCAGCCCATCCAGTCTAGCGTCTGGCTCCCCTACCAGCAGCTCATCCAGTCTAGCATCTGGACCCTCTACCAGCAGCCCATCCAGTCTAGCATCTGGCCCCCCTACCAGCAGCCCATCCTGCCTAGCATCTGACCCCCCTAACAGCAGCCCATCCAGTCTACCATCTGGTCCCCCTACCAGCAGCCCATCCAGTCTAGCATCTGGCCCACCTACCAGCATCCCATCCAGTCTAGCATCTGGCCCCCTACCAGCAAATCCAGTCTAGCATCTGGACCCCCTACCAGCAGCCCATCCAGTCTAGCATCTGGCCCCCTACCAGCAGCCTCTCCAGTCTAGCATCTGGCCCCCTACCAGCAGCCCATCCAGTTAGCATCTGCCCCACACACACACCATCTCTAGCATCTGGCCCCCCTACCAGCAGCCCATCCAGTCTAGCATCTGGCCCCCTCAGCAACCATCCTTTCTAGAATCTGGCCCCTACCAGCAGCCATCCAGTCTAGCATCTGGCCCCCTACCAGCAGCCCATCCAGTCTAGCATCTGGCCCCCTTACCAGCATCCCATCCAGTCTAGCATCTGGCCCCCTACCAGCAGCCCATCCAGTCTAGCATCTGCCCCCCTACCAGCAGCCCATCCAGTCTAGCATCTGGCCCCCCTACCAGCAGCCCATCCAGTCTAGCATCTGGCCCCTACCAGCAGCCATCCAGTCTAGCATCTGCCCCTACCAGCAGCCATCCAGTCTAGCATCTGGCCCTCCCTACCAACAGCCCATCCAGTCTAGCATCTGGCCCCCTACCAGCAGCTCATCCAGTTAGCATCTGGCCCCCTACCAGCAGCCATCCAGTCTAGCATCTGGCCCCCACCAGCACCCATCCAGTCTAGCATCTGGCCCCCTACCAGCAGCCATCCAGTCTAGCATCTGGCCCCCTACCAGCAGCCCATCCAGTCTAGCATCTGGCCCCTACCAGCAGCCATCCAGTCTAGCATCTGGACCCCCTACCAGCAGCCCATCCAGTCTAGCATCTGGCCCCCTACCAGCAGCCCATCCAGTCTAGCATCTTGCCCCCTACCAGCAGCCCATCCAGTCTAGCATCTGGCCCCTACAGCAAGCCCATCCATTCTAGCATCTGGCCCCCTACCAGCAGCCCATCCAGTCTAGCATCTGGCCCCCTACCAGCACCATCCAGTCTAGCATCTGGCCCCCTACCAGCAGCCCATCCAGTCTAGCATCTGGCCCCCTACCAGCAGCCCATCCAGTCTAGCATCTGGCCCCCTACCAGCACCATCCAGTCTAGCATCTGGCCCCCTACCAGCAGCCCATCCAGTCTAGCATCTGGCCCCCTACCAGCACCATCCAGTCTAGCATCTGGCCCCCCTACCAGCAGCCCATCCAGTCTAGCATCTGGCCCCTACACAGCCCATCCAGTCTAGCATCTGGCCCCCTACCAGCAGCCCATTCCAGTCTAGCATTGGCCCCCTTACCAGCAGCCCATCCAGTCTAGCATCTGGCCCCCTACCAGCAGCCCTCCAGTCTAGCATCTGGCCCCCTACCACAGCCATCCAGTCTAGCATCTGGCCCCCTACCAGCAGCCCATCCAGTCTGCATCTGGCCCCCTACCAGCAGCCATCAGTCTAGCATCTGGCCCCCTACCAGCAGCCCATCCAGTCTAGCATCTGGCCCCCTTACCAGCAGCCCATCCAGTCTAGCATCTGGCCCCCTACCAGCAGCCCATCCAGTCTAGCATCTGGCTCCCTACCAGCAGCCCATCCAGTCTAGCATCTGGCCCCCTACCAGCAGCCCATCCTAGCTAGATCTGGCCCCCTACCAGCAGCCCATCCAGTCTAGCATCTGGCCCCCTACCAGCAGCCCATCCAGTCTAGCATCTGGCCCCCTACCAGCAGCCCATCCAAGTCTAGCATCTGGCCCCCTACCAGCAGCCCATCCAGTCTAGCATCTGGCCCCCTACCAGCAGCCCATCCAGTCTAGCATCTGGCCCCTACCAGCACCCATCCAGTCTAGTATCTGGCCCCCCTACCAGCAGCCCATCCAGTCTAGCATCTGGCCCCCCTACCAGCAGCCCATCCAGTCTAGCATCTGGACCCCCTACCAGCAGCCCATCCAGTCTAGCATCTGGCCCCCCTACCAGCAGCCCTCCAGTCTAGCATCTGGCCCCCCTACCAGCAGCCCCTCCTGCCTAGCATCTGACCCCCCTAAAAGCAGCCCATCCAGTCTACCATCTGGTCCCCCTACCAGCAGCCCATCCAGTCTAGCATCTGGCCCACCTACCAGCATCCCATCAAGTCTAGCATCTGGCCCCCCTACCAGCAGCATACCAGTCTAGCATCTGGCCCACCTACCAGCATCCCATCAAGTCTAGTATCTGGCCCCCCTACCAGCAGCATACCCAGTCTAGCATCTGGCCCCCTACCAGCAGCCCATCCAGTCTAGCATTTGGCCCCCCTACCAGCAGCCCATCCAGTCTAGCATCTGGCCCCCTACCAGCAAACCATCCAGTCTAGAATCTGTCCCCCCTACCAGCAGCCCATCCAGTCTAGCATCTGGCCCCCCTACCTGCAGCCCTTCCAGTCTAGCATCTGCCCCCTTACCAGCAGCCCATCCAGTCTAGCATCTAGCCCCCCTACCAGCAGCCCATCCAGTCTAGCATCTGGCCCCCCTACCTACAGCCCATCCAGTCTAGCATCTAGCCCCCCCTACCAGCAGCCCATCCAGTCTAGCATCTGACCCCCCTACCAGCACCCCATCCAGTCTAGCATCTGGCCCCCCTACCAGCAGCCCATCCAGTCTAGCATCTGGCCCCCTTACCAACACCATCCAGTCTAGCATCTGGTCCCCCTACCAGTAGCCCATCCAGTCTAGCATCTGGCCCCCTACCAGCAGCCCATCCAGTCAAGCATCTGGCCCCCCTCACCAGCAGCCCATCCAGTCAGCATCTGGCCCTACCAGCAGCCTATCAACTAGTATTGGCCCCTACCAGCAGCCCATCCAGTGTAGCATCTGGCCCCCTACCAACATCCCATCCAGTCTAGCATCTGGACCCCCTACCAGCAGCCCATCCAGTCTAGCATCTGGCCCCCCTACCAGCAGCCCATGCAGTCTAGCATCTGGCCCCCCTACCAGCAGCCCATCCTGCCTAGCATCTGACCCCCCTACCAGCAGCCCATCCAGTCTAGCATCTGGTCCCCCTACCAGCAGCCCATCCAGTCTAGCATCTGGCCCCCCTTCCAGCAGCCCATCCAGTCTAGCATCTGGCCCCCCTACGGAGCGGAGCCGCACGTGTACGAAGTGGATGTAGCAGTGCTGTAGTGTGTACGAGGTGTACGGAGCGAAGCCTTGTGTGAAGGAGTTGGATATAGCAGAGCCGAGTCTGTATGAGTTGGATGGAGCGGAGGTACGAGGTGCACGGAGGCAAGCTGCGCGTGTACGAGGTGCACGGAGCGGAGCCGCTCGTGTGTGAGGTGCACGGAGCCGTGCCGCGCGTGTACGAGGTTTACGGAGCTGAGCCACGCGTGTACGAGGTTTACGGAGCGGAGCCGTGTGAACGAGGTGGATGTTGCAGTGCTGTGTGTGTATGAAACGGAGCCCTGTGTGTGTGAAGTGTACGGAGCTGAGCCGCTCAGCTCCATACACACAGGGCTCCGTGCTTGAGCCGTTTTGTGTATGGAGTGGAACCTTGTGTGTATGTAGTGGAGCTGCATGTGTACGAGATGTACGGAGCAGAACTGCGTGTGTACGAGGTGTATGCTGCAAAGCCGCATGTGTACAAGGTTTACGGAGTGGAGTCGTGTGTGTACAAGGTGTACAAAGCGTGGCTGCGTGTGTACAAGGTGTACGGAGTGGAGCCTTGTGTATACTGAGTGGAGCCTTGTGTGTGCGAGGTGGACGGAGCAGAGCCATGTGTGTACGAGGCATACAAAGCGGAACCGTGTGTGTAGAGGTGTGCAGAGCCGTGAGTGTACAAGGTGTATGGTGGGGAGCATTCATACCTCCCAACCGTCCTGAATTCAGCGGGACACTCCCGATTTTGGGAGTCTGCCCCGCTGTCCCGGCCAGGAGCTTTTCCCATGGACACAGGAGTACATGCCGGATCCCCGAGGAGCACTTTAAAACTCGCACGTGATGTTCCACCAGAAGTGACGTGCTGGAAGATGACTGGAAATGAGGTAATTTCAGGAGGAGATTGTGACGGAACCATGGAGGCACTTCAGGGAATGCTTCAGATCCATCACCGTGTCCTCGCCTTGGAATCAGGGAAGTCGGCCATGTGAGCGGATCATGATATGTCCTGCATCGGAGGCTCAGGTGGGCACTACAATGGAGCTGGGCTGCTATAGTATCTTTATAGAATCTTTATTTCTTTCTCTCTCTGTTCTTTCTCTCTCTCTGTTCTTTCTTTCTCTCTGTTCTTTCTTTCCCCTCTTTCTTTCTCTCTCTGTTCTTTCTTTACTTCTCTGTTTCTTTTTTTTCTCTATCTCTCTGTTCTTTTTTTCCCCTCTTTCTTTTTCTCTCTCTCTGTTCTTTCCCCTCTTTCTTTCTTTCTGTTCTTTTTTTCTTTCTCTCTCTCTTTCTCCTCTTTCTTTCTTTCTCTCTCTGTTCTTTCTTTCTTTCCCCTTTCTTTCTCTCTGTTCTTTCTTTCTCTCTCTCTGTTCTTTCTTTCCCATCTTTCTTTCTCTCTGTTCTTTTTCTTTCTTTCTCTCTGTTCTTTCTTTCCCCTCTTTCTTTCTATCTCTCTGTTCTTTCTTTCTATCCCCTTTCTTTTTCTTTCTTTTTCTTTCTCTCTCTTTTTTCTTTCCCCTCTTTCTTTCTCTTTCTCTCTGTTCTTTCTTTCCCATCTTTCTTTCTTTCTCTCTCTGTTCTTTTTCTCTCTTTCTCTCTGTTCTTTCTTTCCCCTCTTTCTTTCTATCTCTCTGTTCTTTCTTTCTTTCTCTCTCTGTTATTTCTTTCTCTCTGTTCTTTCTTTCTTTCTCTTTCTTTCTGTTCTTTCTCTCTCTCTGTTCTTTCTTTCTTTCTTTCTCTTTCTTCCTCTCTCTGTTCTTTCTTTCCCATCTTTCTTTCTATCTCTTCTGTTCTTTCTTTCTTTCTCTCTTTGTTCTTTCTTTCCCTTCTTTCTCTCTCTCCCTCTGTTGTTTCATTACACTTTCTTTTTTTCTCTCTGTTCTTTTTTTTGTCCCCTCTTTCTCTCTCTCTGTTCTTCTTTTCTTTTTCTCTATCTCTCTCTGTTCTTTCTTTCTTCCTTCTTTCTTTCTTTCTTTCTTTCTTTCTTTCTTTCTTTTCTCTTCTCTTTCTTTCTCTTTCTTTCTCTCTCTGTTTTTCTCTTTCTCTTTCTTTCTCTTTTTTCTTTCCTCTTCTCTCTCTTTCTTTCCTTTCTTTTCTCTCTGTTCTTTCTTTCCCCTCTTTCTTCTCTCTCTTTCTTCTTCCCCTTTCTTTTTCGTTTCTTCTTTTCTCTCTTTTTTTCCCCCCTCTTTCTTTCTTTCTTTCTCCCGTTCTTTCTTTCTATCCCCTTTCTTTTCTTTCTTTTTCTTTCTCTCTCTTCTTTCTTTCCCCTCTTCTTTCTCTTTCTCTCTGTTCTTTCTTTCCATCTTTCTTTCTTTCTCTCTCTGTTCTTTTTTCTTTCTTTCTCTCTGTTCTTTCTTTCCCCTCTTTCTTTATATCTCTCTGTTCTTTCTTTCTTTCTTTCTTTCTCTCTCTTTCTTTCTTCTCTCTGTTCTTTCTTTCTTTTTTTTCTCTTCTTTCTTTCTTTCTCTTTCTCTTCTTTCTTTCTTCTTCTTTCTCTCTCTTCTTTCTTTCTTCTTTTTTCTTTTCTTTCTTTCTTCTTTCTTCTCTCTCCTCTGTTCTTTCTTTCCCATCTTTCTTTCTATCTCTCTGTTCTTTCTTTCTTTCTTCTCTCTTGTTCTTTCTTTTCCTTCTTTCTCTCTCTCCCTCTGTTTTTCATTACACTTTCTTTTTTCTCTCTTTCTTTTTTTCTTCCCCTCTTTCTCTCTCTCTGTTCTTTCTTTTTCTCTATCTCTCTGTTCTTTCTTTCCTCTTTCTTTTCTTTCTTTCTTTCTTTCTTTCTTCTCTCTTTCTTCTCTTTCTTTCTTTCTTTCTCTCTCTTCTTCTTTCCCCTTTCTTTCTTTCTTCTCTCTCTGTTCTTTCTTTCTTTCTTTTTCTTTCTTTCTTTCTCTTTTTTTCTCTTTCTTTCTCTCTCTTCTTTCTTTCTCTCTCGTTCTTTCTTCTTTCCCCTCTTTTCTTTCTTTCTTTCCCCCGTTCTTTCCCTTCTTCTTTCGTTTTCTCTCTGTTCTTTTTTCCCCTGTCTTTCTTCTTTCTCTTTCTCTTTCCCTCTTCTCCTCTCTCTCTCTGTCTTCACCTCTTTCTTCTCTCTGTCTTCTTTCTTTCTCTTCTGTTTTCTTCTTCCCTCTTCTTTCTTTCTCTCTCGTTCTTCTTCCTTTTCTTTCTCTCTGTTCTCTCTCTCTCGTCTTTCTTTCTCTTTTCTTTCTTTCTTTCTTTCGTTCTTTCGTTTTTCTTCTTCTTTCTTTCTCTTTCTTTCTTTCCATCTGTCTTTCTTCTCTCTGTTCTTTCTTCCATCTGTCTTTCTTTCTTTCTGTTCTTCTTCCCTCTTTCTTTTTTTCTCTCTGTTCTCTCTGTTTAAATAATAAAAATATTGGAGGAAGAGAAACCAATCACAAACTAAAATGTTTTTATACAAATGCACAAAGCATGGGCAACAAACAAGGAGAATTGAACTACTAACGCAGGAGAAGAAGTATGATGTCATTGGAATCACTGAAACTTGGTGGGACGATACACATGATTGGAATACAAGGCTAGAAGGATACAACTTATTTGCAAGAAACAGACTTGATAAACAAGGAGGAGGTGTGGCATTGTATGTTAGAAAAGCATATATCTGCACAGAGATTGAAGCTTCAGAGACTGGGAGTTCTGTGGAAACTGTTTGGGTAAGAATACAAGGAGAGAAACAATGGAAAGGACACCATTGTAGGCATTTACTACAGGCCGCCTATGCAAGCTGAAGATTTGGATGAACTCTTTATGCATCATATGGCCAAGTTCTCCAAAAAATATGACATAGTGGTCATGGGAGATTTCAACTATCCAGACATTTGTTGGGAATCTCTCTCAGGCAAAACTAACAGGTCCAGGAAATTCTTATCCTCTCTTGCTGACAACTTTATCTTCCAAAAGGTAGAGGAGAAAACAAGGGGATCTGCTACCTTGGATCTAATCCTTATAAACAGGGAGGAAATGGTTGAGGAGGTAAGAGTGGCTGGTACCCTAGGAGGTAGCGACCATGCTATTTTAGAATTTTGGATAACTAGAGGAGGAAGACCTGTGAAGACTCAGACTTCAAGGTTAGATTTCAGAAAGGCAGATTTTAAGGGACTCAGAAAGAGAATCGGAGGGCTCCAATGGCTGGATATCCTTAAGGACAAAAATGTCCAGGAAGGATGGGAAATCTTGAAAAATGAGATTCTCAAAGCACAATCATTAACAATTCCGAAAAGAGGGAAGAATAGGAAGCATTTATTGAAACCAGGATGGATGAACAAAGAACTTAAACACATGCTAAAAAGGAAGAAAGAAATGTTTATCAAATGGAAAGAGGGAGGCATAACTAAAGAAGAATATAATGATGTCTGCAGAACCTGCAGGGCAAGAATCAGATTATCTAAAGCGGACAATGAATTAAGGCTTGCAAGAGATGTCAAAATCAATAAAAAAGGATTTTGGGGATATGTCAAAAGTAAAAGAAAAGTCAAAGATGCTATACGATTTTTTACAGGATGAAAATTATGAAATGGTAAGAAAGGATGTTGAAAAGGCCGAACTTTTAAATTCCTATTTTGCATCTGTTTTCTCTCAGATCTTCACTGTCCTATTAAGGGAATAGAAGAATCCAGGATATCTATAAACAGAAAAATAGTGAGGAAACACTTAGCTAACATAAATGAATTCAAGTCTCCAGGTCCCGATGAGTTACACCCCAGAGTACTGAAGGAGATAGCAGAAGAAATTTTTGAACCACTCTCCATAATCTTTGAAAATTCTTGGAGAACAGGAGAAGTCCCAGAAGACTGGAGAAGAGCAAATGTTGTTCCTGTCTTCAAAAAGGGGAAGAAGATGGACCCAGGAAACTATAGGCCAGTGAGTCTGGCATCTATACCAGGAAAGATCTTTGAACAAATTATTAAACAACATGTATGTAAGTACCTGGACAAGAATGAAGTGATTAACCAGACTCAGCATGGGTTTGTAACTAATAAGTCATGTCAGACTAATTTAATTTCCTTCTATGACAGAATCACTGACTGGGTGGATCAGGGAAATGCTGTAGATATATTATATATTGACTTCAGCAAAGCATTTGACAAAGAATCTCACACAATCCTTATTGAAAAATGACTAAGTATGGAATGGACAAGGCAACTGTTAGGTGGATACATAACTGGCTTAGTGATAGGACCCAAAGAGTGGTAGTAAATGGCTGCACATCGAGTTGGAAGAATGTATCAAGTGGGGTACCACAGGGCTCTGTCTTGGGTACTGTATTGTTCAACATCTTTATCAATGATTTAGATGAAGTAATTGAGGGTAAACTGATTAAATTTGCTGATGACACAAAGCTTGGAGGGATAGCTAATACAAGAGAAGAGAGAGAAAGGATTCAAAAAGATATAAATAAACTGGAGCAGTGGGCAGCAACTAACAGAATGGTTTTTAACAGGGAAAAATGCAAAGTACTTTATCTGGGAAATAAAAATGAAAAAGGCGTATACAGAAAGGGAGGAATAAGGCTAAGCAACAGCACATGTGAAAAAGACTTGGATATACTAATAGATCACAGACTAAACATGAGTCAACAGTGTGATGCAGCAGCAAAAAGGCAAATACAATTCTGGGATGTATTAACAGAAGCATACAGTCTAGATCACGTGAAGTCATTATTGCCCTCTACTCCTCTTTGGTCAGACCTCATCTAGAATAATGTGTCCAGTTTTGGGCACCACATTTTTAAAAAGACATCAACAAACTGGAGCAAGTTCAGAGAAGAGCGACCAGAATGATGTTCGGTCTGCAAACCATGTCCTATGAGGAACTATTACAGGATTTGGGAATGTTTAGCTTGCAAAAAAGAAGACTGAGAGGTGACTTAATAGCTGTATACAAATATCTCAAGGGCTGTCACATTGTAGAAGGATTATCTTTATTCTCATTTGCACACGGAAAGACTAGAAGCAATGGGATGAAACTGATTGGGAGGAGACACAGATTAGATATTAGAAAAAACTTTTTGACAGTTAGAGTGATCAATAAGTGGAACAGGCTGCCACGAGAGGTGGTGAGTTCTCCTTCAATGGAAGTCTTCAAACAGAGGCTGGACATACATCTGTCTGGGATGATTTAGTGAATACTGCTTTGAGCAGGGGGTTGGACCAGATGACCCAGGAGGTCCTTTCCAACTCTACCATTCTATGATTCTATGATTTTTTTCTGTCCCCTCTTTCTTTCTCTGTTCTTTCTTTCTTTCCTATCTTTCGTTCTTTCTCTGTTCTTTCTTTCACGACTTTCTTTCTTTCTCTCTCTGTTCTTTCTTTCCCCTCTTTCTTTCTCCCTCCCGCTCTTTTCTTTCTTTCCCCTCTTTCTTTCTCCGTCTCTGTTCTTTCTTTCCCCTTTCTTTGTTTATTTTTCTCTCTCTACTTTCTCTCTGATCTTTCTTGCTTTCCCCTCTTTCTTTCTCTCTCTCCTTTCTCTCTATTTCTTTTTTCTCTCTCTGTTCTTTCTTTTACTCAGTACCAATGTGCCCACAGTACCAGTCACTGTGCCCTCAGTACCAGTCAATGTGAACACCAGTGCTAAATTGGTGTAGTCTGGGCGTGGACATGGGTGTGACTAGTTGTGAAATGGGTGTGGTCTGGGCGTGGCCTAAAACCTTACTCCCTCTTTACCATCTTCAAAAGTTGGGAGGTATGCAGTATGCTCTCCTGTGTACGGTCCTCTCCGCTGTGCAGTGTGCTCTCCTGTGTACGGTCCTCTCCACATTGCAGTGTGCTCTCCTGTGTACTGCCCTCTCCACATTGCAGTGTGCTCTCCTGTGTACGGTTCTCTCCACAGTGCAGTGTGCTCTCCTGTGTACGGTCCTCTCCGCAATAAAGTGTGCTCTCCTGTGTACTGCCCTCTCCATGGTGCAGTGTGCTCTCCTGTGTACTGCGCCTCCGCATTGCAGTGTGCTCTCCTGTGTACGGTCCTCTCCGCATTGCAGTGTGCTCTCCTGTGTACGGTCCTCTCCGCAGTGCAGTGTGCTCTCCTGTGTACTGCCCTCTCCACATTGCAGAGTGCTCTGCTGTGTACGGTCCTCTCCACGGTGCAGTGTGCTCTCCTGTGTACGATCCTCTCCGCATTGCAGTGTGCTCTCCTGTGTACGGTCCTCTCCGCATTGCAGTGTGCTCTCCTGTGTACGGTCCTCTCTGCGGTGTAGTGTGCTCTTCTGTGTACGGTCCTCTCCGCTGTGCGGTGTGCTCTCCTGTGTACTGCCTTCTCCGTGGTGCGGTGTGCTCTCCTGTGCACGGCCCGCTCCGCGGTGCGGTGTGCTCCTGTGTACTGCCCTCTCCGCGGTGCTGTGTGCTCTCCTGTGTACTGCCCTCTCCGCGGTGCCATGTGCTCTCCTGTGTACGGTCCTCCCGCTGTGCAGTGTGCTCTCCTGTGTACGGTCCTCTCCGCATTGCAGTGTGCTCTCCTGTGTACTGCCCTCTCCACAGTGCAGTGTGCTCTCCTGTGTACTGCCCTCTCCGCATTGCAGTGTGCTCTCCTGTGTACTGCCCTCTCCGCATTGCAGTGTGCTCTCCTGTGTACGGTCCTCTCCGCGGTGCAGTGTGCTCTCCTGTGTACGGTCCTCTCCGCGGTGCAGTGTGCTCTCCTGTGTACGGTCCTCTCCGCTGTGCAGTGTGCTCTCCTGTGTACGGTCCTCTCCGCATTGCAGTGTGATCTCCTGTGTACTGCCCTCTCCGCATTGCAGTGTGCTCTCCTGTGTATGGTCCTCTCCGCGGTGCAGTGTCCTCTCCTGTGTACAGTCCACTCCGCATTGCAGTGTGCTCTCCTGTGTACGGTCGTCTCCGCGGTGCAGTGTGCTCTCCTGTGTACGGTCCTTTCCGCGGTGCAGTGTGCTCTCCTGTGTACGGTCCTCTCCGTGGTGCAGTGTGCTCTCCTGTGTACGGTCCTCTCCGCTGTGCACTGTGCTCTCCTGTGTACGGTCCTCTCCGCATTGCAGTGTGATCTCCTGTGTACTGCCCTCTCCGCTTTGCAGTGTGCTCTACTGTGTATGGTCCTCTCCGCGGTGCAGTGTGCTCTCCTGTGTATGGTCCTCTCCTCATTGCAGTGTGCTCTCCTGTGTACTGCCCTCTCCGCATTGCAGTGTGCTCCCCTGTGTACGGTACTCTCCGCGGTGCAATGTGCTCTCCTGTGTACGGTCCTCTACGCTGTACGGTGTGCTCATGTGTACTGCCCTCTCCGTGATGCGGTGTGCTCTCCTGTGTACAGCCCTCTCCGCGGTCCGGTGTGCTCTCCTGTGTACTGCCCTCTCCGCGGTGCCGTGTGCTCTCCTGTGTACGGTCCTCTCCGCATTGCAGTGTGCTCTCCTGTGTACTGCCCTCTCCGCATTGCAGTTTGCTCTCCTGTGTACGGTCCTCTCAGCGGTGCAGTGTGCTCTCCTGTGCACGGTCCTCTCCACATTGCAGTGTGCTCTCCTGTGTATCCTCGTGCAGTAGCTCTCCTTGTACGCCTTCCGCATTGCAGTGTGCTCTCCTGTGTATGGTCTCTCCGCGTGCAGTGCTATCGTGTACGTCCTCTCCACGGTGCAGTGTGCTCTCCTGTGTACTGGCCTCTCCGCATTGCAGAGTGCTCTGCTGTGTACGGTCCTCTCCACGGTGCAGTGTGCTCTCCTGTGTACGATCTTCTCCGCATTGCAGTGTGCTCTCCTGTGTACGGTCCTCTCTGCGGTGTAGTGTGCTCTTCTGTGTACAGTCCTCCGCTGTGCGGTGTGCTCTCCTGTGTACTGCCTTCTCCGTGTGCGGTGTGCTCCTGTGTACGCCCCTCGCCCGTCTGCCCTCTCCGCGGTGCTGTGTGCTCTCCTGTGTACTGCCCTCTCCGCGGTGCCATGTGCTCTCCTGTGTACGGTCCTCCCCGCTGTGCAGTGTGCTCTCCTGTGTACGGTCCTCTCCGCATTGCAGTGTGCTCTCCTGTGTACTGCCCTCTCCACAGTGCAGTGTGCTCTCCTGTGTACTGCCCTCTCCGCATTGCAGTGTGCTCTCCTGTGTACGGTCCTCTCCACGGTGCAGTGTGCTCTCCTGTGTACTGTCCTCTCCCGGTGCAGTGTGCTCTCCTGTGTACGGTCCTCTCGCTGTGCAGTGTGCTCTCCTGTGTACGGTCCTCTCCGCATTGCAGTGTGATCTCCTGTGTACTGCCCTCTCCGCACTGCAGTGTGCTCTCCTGTGTATGGTCCTCTCCGCGGTGCAGTGTGCTCTCCTGTGTACGGTCCTCTCCGCATTGCAGTGTGCTCTCCTGTGTACTGCCCTCTCCGCATTGCAGTGTGCTCCCCTGTGTACGGTACTCTCCGCGGTGCAATGTGCTCTCCTGTGTACGGTCCTCTACGCTGTACGGTGTGCTCATGTGTACTGCCCTCTCCGTGATGCGGTGTGCTCTCCTGTGTACAGCCCTCTCCGCGGTCCGGTGTGCTCTCCTGTGTACTGCACTCTCCGCGGTGCCGTGTGCTCTCCTGTGTACGGTCCTCTCCACATTGCAGTGTGCTCTCCTGTGTACTGCCCTCTCCGCATTGCAGTGTGCTCTCCTGTGTATGGTCCTCTCCGCGGTGCAGTGTGCTCTCCTGTGCACGGTCCTCTCCACATTGCAGTGTGCTCTCCTGTGTATTACCCTCTCCACGGTGCAGTGTGCTCTCCTGTGTACTGCCCTCTCCGCTTTCAGTGTGCTCTCCTGTGTATGGTCCTCTCCGCGGTGCAGTGTGCTCTCCTGTGTACGGTCCTCTCCACGGTGCAGTGTGCTCTCCTGTGTACGGTCCTCTCTGCATTGCAGTGTGCTCTCCTGCGTGCTGCCCTCTCAGCATTGCAGTGTGCTCTCCTGTGTAGGTCCTCTCCGCGGTGCAGTGTGCTCTCCTGTGTACGGTTCTCTCCGCATTGCAGTGTGCTCTCCTGTGTACTGCCCTCTCCGCATTGCAGTGTGCTTCCCTGTGTACGGTACTCTCCGCGGTGCTGTGTGCTCTCCTGTGTACGGTCCTCTACGCTGTACGGTGTGCTCATGTGTACTGCCCTCTCCGCGATGTGGTGTGCTCTCCTGTGTACAGCCCTTTCCGCGGTGCGGTGTGCTCTCCTGTGTACTGCCCTCTCCGCAGTGCCGTGTGCTCTCCTGTGTACGGTCCTCTCCGCATTGCAGTGTGCTCTCCTGTGTACTGCCCTCTCCGCATTGCAGTGTGCTCTCCTGTGTACAGTCCTCTCCGCGGTGCAGTGTGCTCTCCTGTGCACGGTCCTCTCCGCATTGCAGTGTGCTCTCCTGTGTACTGCCCTCTCCGCATTGCAGTGTGCTCTCCTGTGTACGGTCCTCTCGCGGTGCAGTGTGCTCTCCTGTGTGCGGTCCTGTCCACGGTGCAGTGTGCTCTCCTGTGTACGGTCCTCTCCGTGGTGCAGTGTGCTCTCCTGTGTACGTCCTCTCCGTTGTGCAGTGTGCTCTCCTGTGTACGGTCCTCTCCGCATTGCAGTGTGCACTCCTGTGTACGGTCCTCTCCGCATTGCAGTGTGCTCTCCTGTGTACGGTCCTCTCTGCGGTGCAGTGTGCTCTCCTGTGTATGGTCCTGTCACATTGCAGTGTGCTCTCCTGAGTACGGTCCTCTCCGCGGTGCAGTGTGCTCTCCTGTGTACTGACCTCTCCGCGGTGCGGTGTGCCCTCCTGTGTACGGCCCTCTCCGCGGTGCCGTGTGCTTTCCTGTGTACGGTCCTCTCCGCTGTGCAGTGTGCTCTCCTGTGTACGGTCGTCTCCACATTGCAGTGTGCTCTCCTGTGTACAGTAATGGCCAAAAGTTTTGAGAATTACACAAATATTATATTTTCACATGATCTGCTGCCCTCTGGTTTATATGTGTGTGTTTGACAGATGTTTTTATCACAGACAGAAATATAATTGCAAACATATGAGTAACAAAAGCTTATATTGACAGTTAGAATGAGTTAATGCAGCAAGTCAATATTTCCAGTGTTGACCCTTCTTCTTCAGGACCTCTGCAATTCTCCCTGGCATGCTCTCAATCAACTTCTGGACCAAATCCTGACTGATAGCAGTCCATTCTTGCACAATCAATGCTTTCATTTTGTCAGAATTTTTAGGTTTTTGTTTGTCCACCTGTCTCTTCATGAGTGACCACAAGTTCTCAATGGGATTAAGATCTGGTGAGTTTCCAGGCCATGGACCCAAAATCTCTATGTTTTGTTCCCTGAGCCATTTAGTTATCACCTTTGCTTTATGGCAAGGTGCTCCATCATGCTGGAAAAGGCATTGTTGATCGCCAAACTGCTCTTGGAGGGATGGGAGAAGTTGCTCTTGGAGGACATTCTGGTACCATTCTTTATTCATGGCTGTGTTTTTAGGCAAGACTGTGAGAGAGCCGATTCCCTTGGCTGAGAAGCAACCCCACACATGAATGGTTTCAGGATGCTTAACAGTTGGCATGAGACAAGACTGGTGGTAGCGCTCACCTTGTCTTCTCTGAATGAGGCGTTTTCCTGATGTCCCAAACAATCGAAAAGGGGATTCATCAGAGAAAATAACTTTACCCCAGTCCTCAGCAGTCCACTGCCTGTACCTTTTGCAGAATATCAGTCTGTCCATGATGTTTTTTCTGGAGAGAAGTGGCTTCTTTGCTGCCCTCCTTGAGACCAGGCCTTGCTCCAAGAGTCTCCGCCTCACAGTGCATGCAGATGCACTCACACCTGCCTGCTGCCATTCCTGAGCAAGCTCTGCACTGCTGGTAGCCCGATCCCGCAGCTGAAACACTTTAAGAGACGTTCCTGGCGCTTGCTGGTCTTTCTTGGGCGCCCTGGAGCCTTTTTGGCAACAATGGAACCTCTCTCCTTGAAGTTCTTGATGATGCGATAGATTGTTGACTGAGGTGCAATCTTTCTAGCTGCGATACTCTTCCCTGTTAGGCCATTTTTGTGCATTGCAATGATGACTGCACGTGTTTCTTTAGAGATAACCATGGTTAACAGAAGAGAAACAATGATGCCAAGCACCAGCCTCCTTTTAAAGTGTCCAGTGGTCTCATTCTTACTTAATCATGACAGATTGATCTCTAGCCATGTCCTCATCAACACCCACACCTGTGTTAATGGAGCAATCACTGAAAAGAGGTTAGCTGGTCCTTTTAAGGCAGGGCTGCAATAATGTTGAAATGTGTTTTGGGGGATAAAGTTCATTTTCTAGCCAAATATTGACTTTGCAAGTAATTGCTGTTAAGCTGATCACTCTTTATAACATTCTGGAGCATATGCAAATTGCCATTAGAAAAAGTGAAGCAGTAGACTTTGTAAAAATTAATATTTGTGTCATTCTCAAAACTTTTGGCATGACTGTACTGCCCTCTCCGCATTGCAGTGTGCTCTCATGTGTACGGTCCTCTCCGCGGTGCGGTGCGCTCTCCTGTGTACTGCCCTCTCCGCGGTGCCATGTGTATTCCTGTGTACGGTCCTCTCCGCTGTGCAGTGTGCTCTCCTGTGTACGGTCCTGTCCACATTGCAGTGTGCTCTCCTGTGTACTGCCCTCTCCGGATTGCAGTGTGCTCTCCTGTGTACGGTCCTCTCCGCGGTGCAGTGTGCTCTCCTGTGTCGGTCCTCTACGCATTGCAGTGTGCTCTCCTGTGTACTGCCCTCTCACGATGCAGTGTGCTCTCCTGTATACTGCCCTCTCCGCATTACAGTATGCTCTCCTGTGTACGGTCCTCTCCGCGGTGCAGTGTGCTCTCCTGTGTACGGTCCTCTCCGCGGTGCAGTGTGCTCTCCTGTGTACTGCCCTCTCCATGGTGCATTGTGCTCTCCTGTGTATTGCCCTCTCCGCATTGCAGTGTGCTCTCCTGTGTACGGTCCTCTCCGCGGTGCAGGTGGCTCTCCTGTGTACGGTCCTCTCCGCGGTGCAGTGTGCTCTCCTGTGTACGGTCCTCTCCGCTGTGCAGTGTGCTCTCCTGTGTACGGACCTCTCCGCATTGCAGTGTGCTCTCCTGTGTACTGCCCTCTCCGCATTGCAGTGTGCTCTCCTGTGAACGGTCCTCTCCGCGTGCAGTGTGCTCTCCTGTGTACGGTCCTCTCCGCATTGCTGTGTACTCTCCTGTGTTACTGCCCTCTCCGCATTGCAGTGTGCTCTCCTGTGTACGGCCTCTCCTCGGTGCAGTGTGCTCTCCTGTGTACAGTTCCCTCTCGCGTGCGGTGTGCTCTCTGTGTACTGCCCTCTCCGCGGTGCGTGTCTCTCTGTGTACGTCCTCTCCCGGTGCGGTGTGCTCCCTGTGTACTGCCTCTCGCGGTGCGTGTGCTCTCCTGTGTACTGCCTCTCCGCGGTGCCGTGTGCTCTCCTGTGTACGGTCCTCTCCGCTGTGCAGTGTGCTCTCCTGTGTACGGTCCTCTCCGCATTGCAGTGTGCTCTCCTGTGTACTGCCCTCTCCGCATTGCAGTGTGCTCTCCTGTATACTGTCTTCCGCGGTGCTGTGCTCTCCTGTGTACGGTCCTCTCCGCATGCAGTGTGCTCTCCTGTGTACTGCCCTCTCCACGGTGCAGTGTGCTCTCCTGTGTACTGCCCTCTCTGCATTGCATTGTGCTCTCCTGTGTACGGTCCTCTCCACGATGCAGTGTGCTCTCCTGTGTACGGTCCTCTCCCGGTGCTGTGTGCTCTCCTGTGTTCGGTCCTCTCCGTTGTGCAGTGTGCTCTCCTGTGTATGGTCCTCTCCGCTGTGCAGTGTGCTCTCCTGTGTACGGTCCTCTCCGCATTGCAGTGTGCTCTCCATGTGTACGGTCCTCTCCGCGGTGCAGTGGCTCTCCTGTGTACTGCCCTCTCCGCGGTGCCATGTGTATTCCTGTGTACGGTCCTCTCCGCTGTGCAGTGTGCTCTCCTGTGTACGGTCCTGTCCACATTGCAGTGTGCTCTCCTGTGTACTGCCCTCTCCGGATTGCAGTGTGCTCTCCTGTGTACGGTCCTCTCCGCGGTGCAGTGTGCTCTCCTGTGTTCGGTCCTCTACGCATTGCAGTGTGCTCTCCTGTGTACTGCCCTCTCCACGGTGCAGTGTGCTCTCCTGTGTACTGCCCTCTCCGCATTGCAGTGTGCTCTCCTGTGTATGGTCCTCTCCGCGGTGCGTGTGCTCTCCTGTGTACGGTCCTCTCCACGGTGCAGTGTGCTCTCCTGTGTACGGTCCTCTCGCATTGCAGTGTGCTCTCCTGCGTGCTGCCCTCTCAGCATTGCAGTGTGCTCTCCTGTGTACGGTCCTCTCCGCGGTGCAGTGTGCCTCCTGTGTCGGCCTTCTCGGTGCGTTGCTCTCCTGTGTTCCTTCCCATTTCATTGCCTCCTCCCGGGGCCCCCCGGGGAAAGGGCTTCCAGGGAACGCTCGCGGGAGGCTTCCGGAGCCCACCCCCCGCGGAGAGGGCCTCCGGAGGCCCACTAGCGGAGGGGACCGTGACGGGGCCCCCCGCGGGGGGGCCCCCTAAAGGGGCCCCTCCCGCGGGGGGCCTCCGGAGGCCCTCCGCGGGGGGGGTCAAAAAGGGGCCACTGCTGCGGGGGGGGTCCGGGAACCCCTCCGCTTGGCTGTGCTCCGTGTACGGTCCTCTCCGCTTGCAGGTGCCTTTTCCCCCTTTTACTTTGGCCCTCTGCCTTTGGCATGGTGCCCCCCCCTTTTCCGGAGGCCCCCCCTTCGGGGTGGAGGGTTCGCTGTGGGGACCGGCCTTCCGCTTCAGTTCCCCTCCCCTTCCTCTCCGGGGGGTCAAAAAATTGGGCATTGACTCCAAAAAAATGCCTTGGGGATTGGGGGGGTACTCCCCCCGGGGACGGGGGTTTTCCTTCCAAGGCCAAAAGGGCCCCCGTGTTGGGCCCCCCCCGGGTAAGTCCTTCCGGGGTGCATTTGGCTTCACCGTTAAAAGCCTCCCCCCCGCGGGTACCAGGGGGTCTCCCCAAAAAAAGGGCCTGGGTGGCGTGGGGCTTCCCATTTTTAAAAAAGCCCTGTGCCTCCCCTTTTTGAAAGCCGTCGACAGCATCGGCCATTCCTGACGACGACCCCAACAAATTTGGCCTGGGTGCGTCTCAGCCAGGTTAAAAACGGGGAACAGGACACCCTGTTTACCTGACCCGGGAAACTTCCCGGGGGGGAAGTGGCATACTTCATCAGAAGGATGCCTGGCCTGGCTGGCACTGCAACTTTGCAGCCCTACCTGTACGGCGCCCTTAAGTTTTTTCACCGACCAAACCTTCTGAGGGTTGACCGTGTCCTGAAAAACCCAAAGGTAGGTGCTACCTGGAGCCTTGCCCTCACGTATTTATTTTGCCGTACAACACAAAAAAGGAGCGATCATGGAATGCGATGGGTTGTCCACGTGGCGAACCCCCTGAGGGGCGCATGGCGTATTAACAGAGGTCACCTCCGTGGGGCCCTTTAAAGGGGGGGAGGGTGATGACATCAAACTACATTTAGCAGCCTGTGTAGAGCGCGTTTCCCCTTTTTCCCCCTCCCATTGAGGATGTAATCTGAAGCACCTGTGCTGGAGTTTTCCCGCCTCACCTAGGGGGCTCCTTTGTTTACAGTGTTTCCCCTCCGGGCAGCCATTTGAGGATTCATTCTTTTTGCTTAAAACATGGTGGGAAGTGCGTCAAAAACCGAAAGCCACGTTTGGAACCGCGCCAAAGGCATCTTTCCCGGGGTACGGGGAAAACCCGTAACCCCAAACAAACCCCAAAAAGGGAAATTCCGATTCCCCATGAACTTTTTTCACCCAATTTGGGCTCTTTAAACATTATTTTTCAAAGAAAGATCATTGATAGGTCTGCCATTATTTGCAATTCCCCGCTGGTTAGGACCTTATATTTTTCAGAGCTCAAACCATAGCTTTTCACCGGGGGAGGTGGCCAAAAAAACCACCCCTTTTGTGAGGTCAGCAGCCCACGGGTATAAGTTTTTGGGGGCCCCCTTGGTCAGTCCATCTGTTTTCCTGACAAGAGATCTGCAAATGAACATGGTGGGCTCCTTCCCACCTGGCTTCCCTGTTAATCAAACATGTGAGGTTTTTTTTCCATTTTAATCCCTTTTATTTTCTGAACCAATTGTACATAACTATATTCCTCACTTGTAACCTTTCTTTAAACATAAGCATGCCTTTTTTTTAAAGGAATAAACCAAAAATTTATTATTTTGTTTTCTCCCTGTCTATAAAAAATTTTTCACGTGCCGAAGTATACGCTATGTTTTGGGGGGTTGTACGGCCCCTCTTGAAAAATTTTTTCCTAAAGAAACCGACTGGGCAGTTTAAAAAAAGAAGGGGGAAATGTTACCTAGGGGTGGGGTTGGCATGACGAGCGGGTTTATAAGTGTATTGCCTGTGCGGCCGGATAATTAAATCCCTCACTGAAAGCGTCCCCAATACCAGCACACACCAAAGGGCCCCTCTGGCGACTAATTATCCAGGGCATTCCCCGACTGACCTGAGGGTAAGGGGGGCGCCAAGACGCAAGTTCCCCAGGGGGACGTGGGTAATTATAAACCCTGCAGTTTTACTGGGGTTTGGGCCGGCGCAGCCCCTGTGGTGTGGGGTTTTCGTCAATTTTTCGGCACGGAGGGATCACAAGCCGTGTACCCCGGGCTACCCTGTGGCGACCGTGTGCTCGTTTCATCACATCTCCTTGTATGAAACTCTCCTGTTGCGTTGCTCTCCTTTACTCCCCCTCCGCGAGCGGTGTACTCCCCGTGTACTGCCCTCTCCGCCCAGGTGCCGTGGCTCTCCGTGTAAGGTCCTCTCCACTGTCGTGTGCTCCCTGTATACCGTCCTTTTCCCAATTTCAGGGGGCTTTCTGTGTACTGCCCCCCGCATTGCAGTTGCCTCCTTTACGGTCCTCTCCCCGGTGCAGGGGGTCTCCTGTGTACGGTCCCCCCTCCCCGGTGCGGGGCTCCTGTGAGCCCCCTCCGCGGTGCGGGGTGCTCTCCCGTTACGGCTCCCTCCGTGGGGTTTTGCTTTTGTGTAGCCTTTTAGGGGGGCGGGGTCTCTCCTTTTTCGGTCCTCTCCGCGGGCAGGTGCTTTCCGTGTACGGTCTTCCCATTTCATGTGCTCTCCTGTGTATGCCCTCTCCGCATTTCGTGTGCCTCCTGTGTACGGTCCTCTCCGGGTTGGGGTTGCGGGCCCTTGTTCGGGGGGTTTTTCTCCCCCCCGTATTAAAAGGGGGGGCCCCCTTGCAGGTGCTCTCCTTGACTCCCCTCCGCGGTGCGGTGTCTCTCCTGTGTACGCCCTCCGCGGTGCAGTGTGCCTCCTGTCTGCCCTTCTCTGCGGTGCGAGTGCTCCCTTTTTACCCCTTCCCATTACAGTGGCTCTCCCCTTCTGCCCTCTCCCCGGGTCGGTTTCTTCCCCCCGTAACTCCCCTCTGCGGGCGTGGGCTCTCCCGACTGCCCCCGCGGTGCAGTGTTCTCTCCGTGTAGGTCCTCTCCCATTTCAGTGTCTTACGTGTACCTTTCCTTACGCGGTGCAGGGGGCTCTCCCGTGTACTGCCCTCCAGGGGCAGTGTGCCTCCCGTGTACTGCCCTCTCCGCGGGGGGGCCTCTCCTGTTACTGCCCTCTCCACGGTGCCGTGTGCCCCGTGTACGGTCCCCTGCATTGCTGTGCTTTCCTGGTACGGTCCCTCCGCTTGCAGGGCTCTCCTGTGTATGGTCCTGTCCCGG